>JAUKNK010000064.1:7500-120000 GCA_030765055.1 Mantis religiosa
GTTAATATAGAGGTGATCAACCCCAGAGCATGTATAATCACCAGTGACCGAGGCAACAAGAGATGGGCGGATGAATGTGTACACCTTTCATTCCCCGTATGTGATAATGACACCGCAGTGCCGTCACTGGAACTCAGTAGTCACGTATATGTGGGCCATTCTGTCGCAGCAGGGGGAAGAGGTGATTTCCCCTTTGTTGCTTGAGTTGAGCACCTTTGCGTTAACAGTTCGTTGATCAAAGCGTGCTGTGTTGTCAACCGTAGCGGAATGCCGCTGCGCCAAACGAGTTGATCTGCTTACACTGACTTAAAGTTCGTTTACCATTTCTTGCTCCAACAGTGTCCACATGAATTTATCTGCTTACGTAGACAGTTTTGTTTACTGTTGTGTAAATGCAATCCCCATGTAACGCATTTCTGTAACTAAAATTCTTTATCACGCCAGTTATAAATGGGCTTTGACTAAGGAAAGAATTAAATTGAAGAGGGCTATCTGTGCTGACCCGAGCTCTACACGATAAGCTATGAAAACAAAATTTCCAACTTAACTTAATGAATATGACCAGAGCGGTTGCGTAATCGCCTTCTTGCATCATTTATTTTACTTGAGTACAATTTCGGTTCGTGGTATACAAATGTCCAAACCGGCGACTAAGCTTAAAGGAAAGAAACAAAGAAAGAGAGAAAGAAAGAAAACAAGTCAAATTCGGCCAGCACACAGGATTAAAACCCAGTAGCTGGAGAACTTAAGCTACAGACACTACTAAGATATCTCGATCGCTTACGCTACATTGGTGTGTAGTAAGAAATAATTTTCGAGAGTATTACTACTACTACTACTACTACTACTACTACTACTACTACTACTACTACTACTACTACTACTACTACTACTACTACTACTACTACTACTACTACTGCTGCTGCTGCTGCTGCTACTACTACTACTATTACTATATCAACATTAGGTGCTAATTTTTAATATGATTTAAAGAAAATTATTGCTTTATCGACTTTAAGTCAATCTGGGTTTTACTACTGCTACTACTACTACTACTACTAGTACTACTACTACTGCTGCTACTACTACTACTACTACTACTACTACTACTACTGCTACTACTACTACTACTACTGCTGCTACTACTACTATTACTATATCAACATTAGGTGCTAATTTTTAATATGATTTAAAGAAAATTATTGCTTTATCGACTTTAAGTCAATCTGGGTTTTACTACTACTACTGCTGCTGCTACTACTACTACTACTACTACTACTACTACTACTACTACTACTACTACTGCTGCTACTACTACTATATCAACATTAGGTGCTAATTTTTAATATGATTTAAAGAAAATTATTGCTTTATCGACTTTAAGTCAATCTGGGTTTTACTACTACTACTGCTGCTACTACTACTACTACTACTACTACTACTACTACTGCTACTACTACTACTACTACTACTACTACTACTACTACTACTACTGCTGCTACTACTATATCAACATTAGGTGCTAATTTTTAATATGATTTAAAGAAAATTATTGCTTTATCGACTTTAAGTCAATCTGGGTTTTACTACTACTACTGCTGCTGCTACTACTACTACTACTACTACTACTGCTACTACTACTACTACTGCTACTACTACTACTACTACTACTACTACTACTACTACTGCTACTACTACTATATCAATATTAGGTGCTAATTTTTAATATGATTTAAAGAAAATTATTGCTTTATCGACTTTAAGTCAATCTGGGTTTTACTACTACTACTGCTGCTGCTACTACTACTACTACTACTACTACTGCTACTACTACTACTACTACTACTACTACTACTACTACTGCTACTGCTACTACTACTACTACTACTACTACTGCTGCTGCTACTACTACTACTACTGCTGCTACTACTATATCAATATTAGGTGCTAATTTTTAATATGATTTAAAGAAAATTATTGCTTTATCGACTTTAAGTCAATCTGGGTTTTACTACTGCTACTACTACTACTACTACTACTACTACTACTACTACTACTACTACTACTACTACTACTACTGCTACTACTACTACTGCTGCTACTACTACTATATCAACATTAGGTGCTAATTTTTAATATGATTTAAAGAAAATTATTGCTTTATCGACTTTAAGTCAATCTGGGTTTTACTACTACTACTGCTGCTACTACTACTACTACTACTACTACTACTACTACTGCTACTACTACTACTACTGCTACTACTACTACTACTACTGCTGCTACTACTATATCAATATTAGGTGCTAATTTTTAATATGATTTAAAGAAAATTATTGCTTTATCGACTTTAAGTCAATCTGGGTTTTACTACTGCTACTACTACTACTACTACTACTACTACTACTACTACTACTACTACTACTACTACTACTACTACTACTACTACTACTGCTACTACTACTACTACTGCTACTACTACTATATCAACATTAGGTGCTAATTTTTAATATGATTTAAAGAAAATTATTGCTTTATCGACTTTAAGTCAATTTGGGTTTTACTACTGCTACTACTACTACCTTTCTAACCATCGCAATTTTCAGGTTGATTGCATGATGCAATTTTTTTGGCTTGTTTGTAAACGGTGAGGAAGACGTATGTAATGGACCGCTCTTTATATCAAAGAGAAGCGCTGATCTATCACGCCGCTCTCGGCAGCTTATACGCAGCATTGACCTCTGCGGTTATAAACAAACAAGACGATGAGCGGGAAGGGGGCGTGGCGCCAAGATGTGAATGTGAAACAAAGTGAGCGATGCTGCTACACAAACCGTTACTTGATACAGCAGGGGGCACTGACACATGCTTTCGTTCCACGGCTTATCGCTATTTTCGGTCTTTTACCCCAGTTCTGTTTGCTTAGTCTTTAACATGCAATAAATGAGGCAACTAAGACAGCATACAGTTCTTACGAACAAAAAACTATTTTATATATTTTCATCAAGCGAGAGCAAATAAAAAAAAGATTATTATTTTCAGAAGCAGTATAACTTAAATAATTAAGCAGGATTATAATATACGTAGATTTTGAAATTAAACTCGCATATTTTGTTAACGTAAGAACACTAGCAATGTAATCTGAAACTTATATGTCTAGGGAGAGCAAATTTAGAAACAAAAAATGACACTGGAAACTGGTAAGCAATAACATACTGCACACAAAAATTCCATATTCTTTTTACTTTCGTTACTGCATACTTACAGTAAATAGGGAAAAAACTAAAATTGAAGTTTCACCAGAAATACATGCATAATTTTGAGGTTCCCTAAACCTAAAAAAATAAATAAGATAAATAAAAATATATCTTTTTGCATCTGTGTGTGAGCAGCATAACTTAAGGACGAAGAGGCGGTTGTATACCAAACTTGGTGTTTAAGTTTACCATTTTCCTAGGATACAACACGAAAATTTCCTATAAAACTACTCACCTCAAACTATCCTTTACATGGCACATTTTCGAAAATGTTGCGTTTCATAAAAACGGCTTCAATGATTTTGAATAAAGTGTCATTTGTATGAGCATTTTGTCCTTTTTCTGTGCAAATCAATCTATTGGTTCAAAATAGTTTATTTACGTGTATGCAGTTCTTATCTTTGACGTCTTTGGTAAGTAATTTATTTGTAATTATGCCATCTAAGAGTTCTAAGGTCTAATTATAATGCAAAAAGATGATATCTGTAATGGCAATAGAAGTGGAAGAAGCAATCAACTATAAGCATTAAACACGGGAAAAATCTCATGTAATACATCATTGCTTACCCATTATTGATTACTCTATAAAGCAACACAAACTATTCTAAAAGCCCCAATTCTCCTATCAGCTTTTATTTGCATAAAATAATTAATTACACTTCTCATTAAGATACAAAGGGACACATAGTCGAGAATGGTCAATTCCGAGATTACAAAAGGTGAAAATTAATATAAAAACAGCAAAATTGGCGGGACTCGAACCCGTAATTCTCGGTTCTGAAGACCGATACCATTCACGGAAGCTATTGTAAGTTTGAAAATTACTGACACATAGAACTATTAAAAGTACTGTTTTTTTATTTATTTATTTATTTATTTATTTTTTTTTTTTTTTTTTTTTTTTTTTTTTTTGTAATTTACATCCTCCAACATTTAGTCATATCGGACGATGAATGAAATGATGCTCAATCCGTCCGAGGTCCATTGAGCTTAAAGTTACCCGACATTCGTCTTTCAGGATAAGGGAAAACCCCGGAGAAAACTTATCCAGGTAACTCACCCTGATAGAGATTCGAACTCGGGACCTCTCGAACGTGAGTCAGACATGCTACCATCTACGCTACCGTGGCGGGCTAATAGTATTGATTGTTGATTCATTCTGGATGAAAGCAAATGTTTACTGTTTTACTTCAATGTACTTAGTATCTTTAAAGCCCTAACCAACATTCCAGTCAGTTTTACACATAGTGGACTAGAACGTACTGTATTTCATTCACTGGAAATTCCCCCAACCCAAATTATCGTTCGCTAATAAAACGTACCTCTTTGAATTTTCTTAGCATATACTCTTCATTTTGAATGATTATACAATTTTCTATTTTTACCTGACAAACCATAAGAGATAGATACCGAATATGTAGATCTCTTTAAAATAAACAATTAACTCAAATACGTTTTTGTGGCAATAGTCATTTTCCAGATGTTCGATATTTTTTTTTCCTTGTTCCATTTGACTGCAATGGTCATATCGGCGGCCGTTCTCCTTTGGAACATACTGAAGGTGTTAACTCGTTATCTTTGTTTTTTAACCATTAGATCACGCACACATTCACACTCTCATTCATACTTCCAGACTTTGGGGAAGATGGGGAATTATCTTGGTCGGAGAAAAATCCCCACCCCCACCGCCGGGAATCGAATCGATATTTTAGTGCAATACAATACTCCGCCTATTTGCTATGCCTAGTAAACGTCATAGAGAAAGAAGGTAATAATAAATAATTGTGTGTAGCGAAAGTATGTTTGTGTAACGCATCAGGATTATTTTTATATTAAATTGTAAGAGTAATTATTGACAATTTAAAGGATTTATTAACAAAATGCTATATATACTAACTATTACATATGTTTTGTAACTCTTGCTAATATTGTTTTGGTGCATATTGCACACCTGATATGTGTTCAACCTGATCATAGCACCAATTTTTTTATTTCTAAAGTATTTGGGCATTTCTATACTTCAGTCAGATGAGTGTGTTATATTATTATTAAAAGGTTTCAAATTATCGCTATGTTGATCAAATGTAAAACTAATACAAAAATGTGCAAGCATTAATTTATAGGAAACGAATGTAGTAAACGCTCAAAGATGGAAACTAAGCTAACCACGTTGTATATAAGGACGGCCGGCCTGGCACTGCAGTGGGGAAGTCCGATGCTACGGGGCCCACCAACGAGCCGTTTCTGGCTCACCTGCCTCCATACTATAAACACAATCACCCTGTCATGGTGTAAAAAGTGACCTTAACCCACGTAGCGACCATGACTTCCCTTTTTGAACTATTAGTCTCTCCTAGTTTATAAATTTATATTAACAAATCTGTGGTGCACAGTCCAAATTTTACTCATACCTTTTGTATTGGAAGTAAATACAAAATTAAGTGAGTTTTGAATGGATAGTTTCATATGAATTATTTTAATGCATACCATTGCACTTTCAAAAATACAAAATGGGGTCCCGGGTTCGATTCCCGGCGGTGGGGGTGGGGATTTTTCTCCAACCAAGATAATTCCCGATCTTCCCCAGAGTCTGGAAGTATGAATGAGAGTGTGAATGTGTGCGTGATGTAATGATAAAAAAACCCAAAGATAACGAGTTAACACCTTCAGTATGTTCCAGAAGGAGAACGGCCGCCGATATGACCATAGCAGTTAAAGGCAAAACAAGCAAAAAAAAAAATCCAGGTTACATATTAGGACTGCCCCGCCTGCCCCTACAAGTGGGAGGTCATAGGATCGATCACAATAAGAGCTGAATGGCTGTCCCCGTGGCACCTGTCTGCCGTGCTAGAGGTGCCGGGTTCGATTCCCGGCGGTGCGGGTGGGGATTTTTCTCCGTGCAAGATAATTCCTCATCTTCGCAAGAGTCTGGACGTATGAATGAGAGTGCGAATGTGTGCGTGATGTAATGATTAAAACCAACCGAACAAAGTTAACACCTTCGTTATGTTCCAACGGAGAACGGCCGCCGATATGACCACTGCAGTTAAAGGCGGGAAAAATGGAAAATAGGGGGAGGGGGAGCTGAATGCTGCTCATGCTCATAAATAGTTGAAAGTAACCAGCCATAAACGCTAAACTATAAAATGGGAACCCCTGCCAGTGTGTAAAAAGTGGCACCAAACCATGTAGTGAAAGCTTCCAAATATATTGTTTTAGGATATATCACTGCGTTTACAGCAAAATTAAAAGCGTTAATTAAAAGTTTCAATAAAATTACTTGTTTCAACATTAAAAATATAATGTATGAAGATGTTTACATAATTTCTACACAATTAATAACCAAAAATATCATTATAATAAACTATACTCAAAGTAATTTTCAATGGCATCGACAGGAGAAATGATACTATTCTTAGTCGAGGTTATAAATGTTTTCACCAAACCTCTTGACTCATTAAGGCATGTCTTTATGAAAATACATAAAACGTCGTATGTGTTGTACTCATATGACTTTCACTACTCTTGTACAAACTACTTTTCTTGCAAACGCTTATTCCTGTATCTTATTCGTGTTAATATACTTTTATAAATATAATTATGTGTAGGGCCGAGATATCTGTTGAAAGCAGCGATACAAAGCAACCTCAGGAAATTAGCCGATACATGCAATAAATGAGGCAACTAAGACAGCATACAGTGATATTCTTACGAACAAAAAACTATTTTATATATTTTCATCAAGCGAGAGCAAATAAAAAAGATTATTATTTTCAGAAGCAGTATAACTTAAATAATTAAGCAGGATTATAATATACGTAGATTTTGAAATTAAACTCGCATATTTTGTTAACGTAAGAACACTAGCAATGTAATCTGAAATATATATGTCTAGGGAGGGCAAATTTAGAAACAAAAAATGACACTGGAAGCTGGTAAGCAATAACATACTGCACACAAAAATTCCATATTCTTTTTACTTTCGTTACTGCATACTTACAGTAAATAGGGAAAAAAACTAAAATTGAAGTTCCACCAGAAATACATGCATAATTTTGAGGTTCCCTAAACCTAAAAAAGTAAATAAAATAAATAAAAATATATCTTTTTGCATCTGTGTGTGAGCAGCATAACTTAAGGACGAAGAGGCGGTTGTATACCAAACTTGGTATTTAAGTTTACCATTTTCCTAGGATACAACACGAAAATTTCCTATAAAACCACTCACCTCAAACTATCCTTTACATGGCACATTTTCGAAAATGTTGCGTTTCATAAATACGGCTTCAATGATTTTGAATAAAATGTCATTTGTATGAGCATTTTGTCCTTTTTCTGTGCAAATCAATCTATTGGTTCAAAATAGTTTATTTACGTGTCTGCAGTTCTTATCTTTGACGTCTTTGGTAAGTAATTTATTTGTAATTATGCCATCTAAGAGTTCTAAGGTCTAATTATAATGCAAAAAGATGATATCTGTAATGGCAATGGAAGTGGAAGAAGCAATCAACTATAAGCATTAAACACGGAAAAATCTCATGTAATACATCATTGCTTACCCATTCTTGATTACTCTATAAAGCAACACAAACTATTCTAAAAGCCCCAATTCTCCTATCAGCTTTTATTTGCATAAAATAATTAATTACACTTCTCATTAAGATACAAAGGGACACTTATAGTCGAGAATGATCAATTCCGAGATTACAAAACGTGAAAATTAATATAAAAACAGCAAAACTGGCGGGACTCGAACCCGTAATTTTCGGTTCTGAAGACCGATACCATTCACGGAAGCTATTTTAAGCTTGAAAATTACTGACACATAGAACTATTAATAGTGCTGACTTTTTTTTTTTAATTTACGTCCTCCAACATTTAGTCATATCGGACGATGAATGAAATGATGCTCAATCCGTCCGAGGTCCATGGAGCTTAAAGTTACCCGACATTCGTCTTTCATGATAAGGGAAAACCCCGGAGAAACCTTATCCACCCTGACCGAGATTTGAACTCGGGACCTCTTGAACGTGAGTCAGACATGCTACCATCTACGCTACCGTGGCGGGCTAATAGTATTGATTGTTGATTCATTCTGGACGAAAGCAAATGTTTACTGTTTTACTTCAATATACTTAGTATCTTTAAAGCCCTAACCAACATCCCAGTCAGTTTTACACATAGTGGACTAGAACGTACTGTATTTCATTCACTGGTAATTCCCCCAACCCAAAGTATCGTTTACTAATAAAATGTACCTCTTTGAATTTTCTTAGCATATACTCTTCATTTTGAATGATTATACAATTTTCTATGCTTACCTGACAAACCATAAGAGATAGATGCCGAATATGTAGGTCTCTTTAAAATAAACAATTAACTCAAATACGTTTTTGTGGCAATAGTCATTTTCCAGATGTTCGATGTTTTTTTTTTCCTTGTTCCATTTATACCCCGCCTTTAACTACTATGGTCATATCGGCGGCCGTTCTCCTTTGGAACATACTGAAGGTGTTAACTCGTTATCTTTGTTTTTTAACCATTAGATCACGCACACATTCACACTCTCATTCATACTTCCAGACTTTGGGGAAGATGGGGAATTATCTTGGTCGGAGAAAAATCCCCACCCCCACCGCCGGGAATCGAATCGATATTTTAGTGCAATACAATACTCCGCCTATTTTCTATGCCTAGTAAACGTCATAGAGAAAGAAGGTAATAATAAATAATTGTGTGTAGCGAAAGTATGTTTGTGTAACGCATCAGGATTATTTTTATATTAAATTGTAAGAGTAATTATTGATAATTTAAAGGATTTATTAACAAAATGCTATATATACTAACTATTACATATGTTTTGTAACTCTTGTTAATATTGTTTTGGTGCATATTGCACACCTGATATGTGTTCAACCTGATCATAGCACCAATTTTTTTATTTCTAAAGTATTTGGGCATTTCTATACTTCAGTCAGATGAGTGTGTTATATTATTATTAAAAGGTTTCAAATTATCGCTATGTTGATCAAATGTAAAACTAATACAAAAATGTGCAAGCATTAATTTATAGGAAACGAATGTAGTAAACGCTCAAAGATGGAAACTAAGCTAACCACGTTGTATATAAGGACGGCCGGCCTGGCACTGCAGTGGGGAAGTCCGATGCTACGGGGCCCACCTACGAGCCGTTTCTGGCTCACCTGCCTCCGTAATATAAACACAATCACCCTGTCATGGTGTAAAAAGTGACCTTAACCCACGTAGCGACCATGTCTTCCCTTTTTCAACTATTAGTCTCTCCTAGTTTATAAATTTATATTAACAAATCTGTGGTGCACAGTGCAAATTTTACTCATTCCTTTTGTATTGGAAGTAAATACAAAATTAAGTGAGTTTTGAATGGATAGTTTCATACGAATTATTTTAATGCATACCATTGCACTTTCAAAGATACAAAATGGGGTCCCGGGTTCGATTCCCGGCGGTGGGGGTGGGGATTTTTCTCCAACCAAGATAATTCCCGATCTTCCCCAGAGTCTGGAAGTATGAATGAGAGTGTGAATGTGTGCGTGATGTAATGATAAAAAAAACCCAAAGATAACGAGTTAACACCTTCAGTATGTTCCAGAAGGAGAACGGCCGCCGATATGACCATAGCAGTTAAAGGCAAAACAAGCAAAAAAAAAAAAAAAGATACAAAATAAGATTCCAGGTTGCATATTAGGACTGCCCCGCCTGCCACTACAAGTGGGAGGTCATAGGATCGATCACAATAAGAGCTGAATGGCTGTCCCCGTGGCACCTGTCTGCCGTGCTAGAGGTCCCGGGTTCGATTCCCGGCGGTACGGGTGGGGATTTTTCTCCGTGCAAGATAATTCCTCATCTTCCCCAGAGTGTGGAAGTATGAATGAGAGTGCGAATGTGTGCGTGATGTAATGATTAAAACCAACCGAACAAAGTTAACACCTTCGTTATGTTCCAACGGAGATCGGCCGCCGATATGACGCAGTTAAAGGCGGGAAAAATGGAAAATGGGGGGGGGGGGGGAGAGCTGAATGCTGCTCATGCTCATAAATAGTTGAAAATAACCAGCCATAAACGCTAAACTATAAAATGGGAACCCCTGCCAGTGTGTAAAACGTGGCACCATGAAAAACGTGGCACCAAACCATGTAGTGATTATGAACTATTGCTCAATCTTGGTATATGTATAAGTAAATCGTATTGTACTGAAAGCTTCCAAATATATTGTTTTAAGATATATCACTGCATTTACAGCAAAATTAAAACCGTTAATTAAAAGTTTCAATAAAATTACTTGTTTCAACATTAAAAATATAATGTATGAAGATGTTTACATAATTTCTACACAATTAATAACCAAAAATATCATTATAATAAACTATACTCAAAGTAATTTTCAATGGCATCGACAGGAGAAATGATACTATTCTTAGTCGAGATTATAAATGTTTTCACCAAACCTCTTGACTCATTAAGGCATGTCTTTATGAAAATACATAAAACGTCGTATGTGTTGTACTCATATGACTTTCACTACTCTTGTACAAACTACTTTTCTTGCAAACGCTTATTCCTGTATCTTATTCGTGTTAATATACTTTTATAAATATAATTATGTGTAGGGCCGAGATATCTGTTGAAAGCAGCGATACAAAGCAACCTCAGGAAATTAGCCGATACATGCAATAAATGAGGCAACTAAGACAGCATACAGTGATATTCTTACGAACAAAAAACTATTTTATATATTTTCATCAAGCGAGAGCAAATAAAAAAGATTATTATTTTCAGAAGCAGTATAACTTAAATAATTAAGCAGGATTATAATATACGTAGATTTTGAAATTAAACTCGCATATTTTGTTAACGTAAGAACACTAGCAATGTAATCTGAAACATATGTCTAGGGAGAGCAAATTTAGAAACAAAAAATGACACTGGAAACTGGTAAGCAATAACATACTGCACACAAAAATTCCATATTCTTTTTACTTTCGTTACTGCATACTTACAGTAAATAGGGAAAAAAACTAAAATTGAAGTTCCACCAGAAATACATGCATAATTTTGAGGTTCCCTAAACCTAAAAAAATAAATAAAATAAATAAAAATATATCTATTTGCATCTGTGTGTGAGCAGCATAACTTAAGGACGAAGAGGCGGTTGTATACCAAACTTGGTATTTAAGTTTACCATTTTCCTAGGATACAACACGAAAATTTCCTATAAAACCACTCACCTCAAACTATCCTTTACATGGCACATTTTCGAAAATGTTGCGTTTCATAAATACGGCTTCAATGATTTTGAATAAAATGTCATTTGTATGAGCATTTTGTCCTTTTTCTGTGCAAATCAATCTATTGGTTCAAAATAGTTTATTTACGTGTCTGCAGTTCTTATCTTTGACGTCTTTGGTAAGTAATTTATTTGTAACTATGCCATCTAAGAGTTCTAAGGTCTAATTATAATGCAAAAAGATGATATCTGTAATGGCAATGGAAGTGGAAGAAGCAATCAACTATAAGCATTAAACACGGAAAAATCTCATGTAATACATCATTGCTTACCCATAATTGATTACTCTATAAAGCAACACAAACTATTCTAAAAGCCCCAATTCTCCTATCAGCTTTTATTTGCATAAAATAATTAATTACACTTCTCATTAAGATACAAAGGGACACTTATAGTCGAGAATGATCAATTCCGAGATTACAAAACGTGAAAATTAATATAAAAACAGCAAAACTGGCGGGACTCGAACCCGTAATTTTCGGTTCTGAAGACCGATACCATTCACGGAAGCTATTTTAAGTTTGAAAATTACTGACACATAGAACTATTAATAGTACTGACTTTTTTTTTTTTTTAATTTACGTCCTCCAACATTTAGTCATATCGGACGATGAATGAAATGGGTGAAATGATGCTCAATCCGTCCGAGGTCCATGGAGCTTAAAGCTACCCGACATTCGTCTTTCATGATAAGGGAAAACCCCGGAGAAACCTTATCCACCCTGACCGAGATTTGAACTCGGGACCTCTTGAACGTGAGTCAGACATGCTACCATCTACGCTACCGTGGCGGGCTAATAGTATTGATTGTTGATTCATTCTGGATGAAAGCAAATGTTTACTGTTTTACTTCAATATACTTAGTATCTTTAAAGCCCTAACCAACATTCCAGTCAGTTTTACACATAGTGGACTAGAACGTACTGTATTTCATTCACTGGTAATTCCCCCAACCCAAAGTATCGTTTACTAATAAAATGTACCTCTTTGAATTTTCTTAGCATATACTCTTCATTTTGAATGATTATACAATTTTCTATGCTTACCTGACAAACCATAAGAGATAGATGCCGAATATGTAGGTCTCTTTAAAATAAACAATTAACTCAAATACGTTTTTGTGGCAATAGTCATTTTCCAGATGTTCGATATTTTTTTTTCCTTGTTCCATTTGACTGCTATGGTCATATCGGCGGCCGTTCTCCTTTGGAACATACTGAAGGTGTTAACTCGTTATCTTTGTTTTTTAACCATTAGATCACGCACACATTCACACTCTCATTCATACTTCCAGACTTTGGGGAAGATGGGGAATTATCTTGGTCGGAGAAAAATCCCCACCCCCACCGCCGGGAATCGAATCGATATTTTAGTGCAATACAATACTCCGCCTATTTGCTATGCCTAGTAAACGTCATAGAGAAAGAAGGTAATAATAAATAATTGTGTGTAGCGAAAGTATGTTTGTGTAACGCATCAGGATTATTTTTATATTAAATTGTAAGAGTAATTATTGATAATTTAAAGGATTTATTAACAAAATGCTATATATACTAACTATTACATATGCTTTGTAACTCTTGCTAATATTATTTTGGTTCATATTACACACCTGATATGTGTTCAACCTGATCATAGCACCAATTTTTTTATTTCTAAAGAATTTGGGCATTTGTATACTTCAGTCAGATGAGTGTGTTTTATTATTATTAAATGGTTTCAAATTATCGCTATGTTGATCAAATGCAAAACTAATGCAAAAATGTGCAAGCATTAATTTATAGGAAACGAATGTAGTAAACGCTCAAAGATGGAAACTAAGCTAACCACGTTGTATATAAGGACGGCCGGCCTGGCACTACAGTGGGGAAGTCCGATGCTACGGGGTCCACCAACGAGCCGTTTCTGGCTCACCTGCCTCCGTAATATAAATACCGTAATATATCACCCTGTCATGGTGTAAAAAGTGACCTTAACCCACGTAGCGACCATGACTTCCCTTTTTGAACTATTAGTCTCTCCTAGTTTATAAATTTATATTAACAAATCTATGGTGCACAGTCCAAATTTTACTCATACCTTTTGTATTGGAAGTAAATACAAAATTAAGTGAGTTTTGAATGGATAGTTTCATACGAATTATTTTAATGCATACCACTGCACTTTCAAAGATACAAAATGGGGTCCCGGGTTCGATTCCCGGCGGTGGGGGTGGGGATTTTTCTCCAACCAAGATAATTCCCGATCTTCCCCAGAGTCTGGAGTATGAATGAGAGTGCGAATGCGTGCGTGATGTAATGATAAAAAAAACCAAAGATAACGAGTTAACACCTTCAGTATGTTCCAAAAGGAGAACGGCCGCCGATATGACCATAGCAGTTAAAGGCAAAACAAGCAAAAAAAAAAAAAAAAAAAAAAAAGATACAAAATAAGATTCCAGGTTGCATATTAGGACTGCCCCGCCTGCCACTACAAGTGGAAGGTCATAGGATCGATCACAATAAGAGCTGAATGGCTGTCCCCGTGGCACCTGTCTGCCGTGCTAGAGGTCCCGGGTTCGATTCCCGGCGGTACGGGTGGGGATTTTTCTCCGTGCAAGATAATTCCTCATCTTCCCCAGAGTCTGGAAGTATGAATGAGAGTGCGAATGTGTGCGTGATGTAATGATTAAAACCAACCGAACAAAGTTAACACCTTCGTTATGTTTCAACGGAGAACAACCGCCGATATGACCAGTTAAAGGCGGGAAAAATGGAAAATTGGGGGGGGGGGGGAAGAGCTGAATGCTGCTCATGCTCATAAATAGTTGAAAGTAACCAGCCATAAACGCTAAACTATAAAATGGGAACCCCTGCCAGTGTGTAAAAAGTGGCACCAAACCATGTAGTGATTATGAACTATTGCTCAATCTTGGTATATGTATAACTAAATCGTATTGTACTGAAAGCTTCCAAATATATTGTTTTAAGATATATCACTGCATTTACAGCAAAATTAAAAGCGTTAATTAAAAGTTTCAATAAAATTACTTGTTTCAACATTAAAAATATAATGTATGAAGATGTTTACATAATTTTTACACAATTAATAACCAAAAATATCATTATAATAAACTATACTCAAAGTAATTTTCAATGGCATCGACAGGAGAAATGATACTATTCTTAGTCGAGATTATAAATGTTTTCACCAAACCTCTTGACTCATTAAGGCATGTCTTTATGAAAATACACTCCTGGAAATTGAAATAAGAACACCGTGAATTCATTGTCCCAGGAATGGGAAACTTTATTGACACATTGCTGGGGTCAGATACATCACATGATCACACTGACAGAACCATAGGCACATAGACACAGACAACAGAGCATGCACAATGTCGGCACTAGTACCGTGTATATCCACCTTTCGCAGCAATGCAGGCTGCTATTCTCCCATGGAGACGATCGTAGAGATGCTGGATGTAGTCCTGTGGAACGGCTTGCCATGCCATTTCCAGCTGGCGCCTCAGTTGGACCAGCGTTCGTGCTGGACGTGCAGACCGCGTGAGGCGACGTTTCATCCAGTCCCAAACATGCTCAATGGGGGACAGATCCGAAGATCTTGCTGGCCAGGGTAGTTGACTTACACCTTCTAGAGCACGTTGGGTGGCACGGGATACATGCGGACGTGCATTGTCCTGTTGGAACAGCAAGTTCCCTTGCCGATCTAGGAATGGTAGAACGATGGGTTCGATGACGGTTTGGATGTACCGTGCACTATTCAGCGTCCCCTCGACGATCACCAGAGGTGTACGGCCAGTGTAGGAGATCGCTCCCCACACCATGTGCCGGGTATTGGCCCTGTGTGCCTCGGTCGTATGCAGTCCTGATTGTGGCGCTCACCTGCATGGCGCCAAACACGCATACGACCATCATTGGCACCAAGGCAGAAGCGACTCTCATCGCTGAAGACGACACGTCTCCATTCGTCCCTCCATTCACGCCTGTCGCGACACCACAGGAGGCGGGCTGCACGATGTTGGGGCGTGAGCGGAAGACGGCCTAACGGTGCGCGGGACCGTAGCCCAGCTTCATGGAGACGGTTGCGAATGGTCTTCGCCGATACCCCAGGAGCAACAGTGTCCCTAATTTGCTGGGAAGTGGCGGTGCGGTCCCCTACGGCACTGCGTAGGATCCGACAGTCTTGGCGTGCATCCATGCGTCGCTGCGGTCCGGTCCCAGGTCGACGGGCACGTGCACCTTCCGCCGACCACTGGCGACAACATCGATGTACTGTGGAGACCTCACGCCCCACGTGTTGAGTAATTCGGCGGTACGTCCACCCGTCCTCCCGCATGCCCACTATACGCCCTCGCTCAAAGTCCGTCAACTGCACATACGGTTCACGTCCACGCTGTCACGGCATGCTACCAGTGTTAAGGACTGCGATGGAGCTCCGTATGCCACGGCAAACTGGCTGACACTGACGGCGGCGGTGCCGAAACGCTGCGCAGCTAGCGCCATTCGACGGCCAACACCGCGGTTCCTGGTGTGTCCGCTGTGCCGTGCGTGTGATCATTGCTTGTACAGCCCTCTCGCAGTGTCCGGAGCAAGTATGGTAGGTCTGACACACCGGCGTCAATGTGTTCTTATTTCCATTTCCAGGAGTGTACATAAAACGTCGTATGTGTTGTACTCATATGACTTTCACTACTCTTGTACAAACTACATTTCTTGCAAAAGCTTATTCCCGTATCTTATTCGTGTTAATATACTTTTATAAATATAATTATGTGTAGGGCCGAGATATTTGTTGAAAGCAGCGATACAAAGCAACCTCAGGAATTTAACTTTAACCTTGTGATTGACACAAGTAGCGTTCAATTGTTTGTCTCTCCTCCAAGGATTTACTCCCTGCTCCAAAAGTAACTTAACTACAATAAATATGTGTATGTAGGTATCTGTATGTATACGTGTATATACAGTAAAATCTCTCTAAAACGGAACGCGATCGTTCCTACATTTATTTCCCGTTATTATCCCTTACAGAGGGTTGTGTTTGAATACAAAGAAAGTACGAAATAGTCGCACAGATTTACAGCGAAGGAATAATAAAGAACGATGTATAAATAATAATAGGCTGATATGTATTATATACTATATTTTCATCTTACGTGGAATAACTGTAGTTTATCGCCTAGTTTCTCTGTCTGTTTTTAATTTTCCTTTACTATCTGCAGCTGTCTACATATCAACATCGTTTGTTTCACCACAAACAGCATTCATAACAATGTTATGGCGGTACCCGCCTCGGTAACGTAGATGGTAGCATGACTGCCTCGCGTTCAAGAGGTCCCGAGTTCGAATATCCGTCAGTGTGAGTTACCTGGATAAGGGTTTTTCCGGGGTTTTCCCTTATCCTGAAAGCGGAATGTCGGGTAACTCTAAGCTCTATGGACCGTAGGCTCATTTGAGCATCATTTCACCCACTCCATTCATCGTCCGATATGACTTAAACGTTAGAGGGCGTAAATTACAACTACAACAAAGAAAATGTTTGATACTCTCGAGCCATCCATTGAAAGCTCCGAAATTGCCGTTGCCTACTATTTTTACTGTCTCTAAAGCTTGAGTCTGAAGCAATGGTCCAGAAATGAGAATTCCTTTAATGCACGTACTAACAAACTACTCGAACACAGCACGATTTAGCTCGTCATAATCTGTAGATTTTATCATGCGTTTCACATGACTTGCGCTCTTTTAACCACTCGTCTTTAATTTTTATTTTTTCAAAATCTCATAAATGTGAGTTTTCCCCACTTTAAGCAACACAGTTAATAGAGTCAACATGAAAAAATTCAGTGCCATGACCGGGATTTGAACCACGTACAACGAGTCAACTGGAGAATTTAGTGTCAGGACGGCACGTTGGCCATGGTAGCTTTACGGTCATGGCACTGAATTTTTCATGTTGATTCTATCTATCAAACAGCTTAGCCTATAAACGGCTAGTGTGGAGAAATGATTAATTTCCATCAATTAACGAAAATAATAAGAGTTAAATGATGAAGCCTGGGACTTAAGTGCTTACGAACGGTGTATCTCGGATGCGAGAGCCCCTAGTGGTCTACCGGGAAAATACACGAGTCAGCTGGAGAACTTAGTGTCAGGACGGCACGTTGGCCATGGTAGCTCAAAGGTTAAGAGCAACTGGACGGAAACCAGGAGATCCGTGGTTCAAATCCCGGTCATGGCACTGAATTTTTCATGTTGACTCTATCTATCAAAAACCTTAGCCTACATACGGCTAGTGTGAATAAATGATTAATTTCCATCAATTAACTAAAACACAGTTAATTCTTTAGCTGAACGTTTGTTATTATCGTGTTCTTCAGTGACCTTAATGTTTTTCCTCCAGTGATTAAAGTCTTATGTTTAAATCTCATTTTACAGAATTTGTGTACACACAGACTATGTTTTTAAAAGTCACCCTTCCACTCGTACTTGATCACTTGTAACAACAGAACTGAGAATTAACAGTCTACAAATCAGGTGTACCCTTACCGTGTGTGTTGGAAGAGAGTTGACAGAGCTAATGGTTTGTTTTCCCTTTTCATGGAAGGATTACAGTTTATGACTTTATGCTTTATGGAACTTCGATGCTGGATTGAAATTCAATTCCTTCCTTTTATTGATCAAAGGTGGGTGTTGCGCTAGTATCTATAAAAACTATTTAGTACTGCTAGCTCTTTAGGAAATAAGGCCGTAAATAACCGTTGCAAGGAGGGAAAATCGATAGATGCTCTTTTAGGGTCTGGATACCGATGTTTCCTCGCAATGCAATCGACTCGTATCTCTAAATTGTTAAATTTCACTGATAAACGGCAAGTGAGTTCAGTTCACACTCTGAAACGGAATATCAATGTTTGTCCAGGAAGCACGTGACAATGACGTCGTAAAGGTCTTGCTATTGCGCTACTACCTTTGTTTGTGACGGAAATACTAAAGTGTTACTTCTGTGCAGGTATTTAATTTCACTATTATGAAACTGATGAACAAAACGTTAGAGGTTCAATAGTTCAGAAGAACGATTTACCGAGCGCGCAGCAATTTCGCAGTTAACGCGTGTGTCACAGGAGAAAAGCCGGCAGCCAGGAACCGTGATAGGTAGCAGTTGTTACCGTTATCATTGCTGGCAAGGTCACTACACTCTACACTCACTGACCACTCCCCCTGAGTCATCAGCACGGACGGCTCCTCTGAGAAACTGTGTGTTTATTGTTAACGGTCGGTTCTTGACTGATTCTTGGAACATCCTGGGTTCCCCTGTTGGTAGTTGGGCAACACGCTGCCCGGAAGCTATGATCTATCTCAAACTAGAACGATTCCATGTTACAACATATGGCGGATGAAGTTTACTTCACCAATAAGAGCCACACGCGTTCCGTTAAAGTATGTCTATCTCTCCTTTTCTCGCCTGCCATATACTTACAACAGAATCGTTGTCTGAGAAAGATTATAAAATTCCATTAATAACAATGTCATCCATGCCTTCGTGCCGGTCTGGGTGATTTAGCTGGCGATTGCAGCAGTTAAAGAGCGTCCCAATAACAATTCAATTGGAAATTAATTTTATTGTTCTTCCGCACTAGCCGTGTGTAGGCCAAAGTTTCGAAAGGTAGAGTTAGACTGAAAAATGCAATGCCATGGCCGGGAATCAAATAATGGATCTCCCGGACTCCGTTTTACCGGGAAAAATACGAGTCAATTGGAGAATTTAATGTCGTGCTGACATGTTGCCATAGTAGCTTAATGGTTTAGAGCAACCGGATGGAGACCAGGAGATCCAGGATTCAAATCCTGGCTATGGCATTGAATTTTTCAGTCTGACTCTACCTTTCCAACAGCTCAATTTCAATTTGGTTTGGCGTTGGCCTATGCATCCCAAGGTCAGGGGTCAAAACCGGCCCAGATCGATAGTTAGTGCGCTTACAACTGATATCACTGTCAGATTTACTAGCATGTTAAAGAACCGACCAATTACACGTCTATAAAAACAATTTTGCCAACTGTGTAGGGATAAAAACTAACTTTTGTTAAAACTTCCAGAATAATCTACGAAACATGCCGACTTTCCAAAGTCACTCAGAAAACGGCTAATGCTATAAGAAAAAAGCTGACAAAAGTTTGTATTTTAACAAACTGCATTTCTCCTGTAGTAACTTTTTGTCGATGTACTGACATTATTCAACTAAGTAAAAGAATGTTCCCAATAAATTCAAGACATAATATGCTTCGACATGTAACATTTCAATCCAAATCGTTTTTGCCGTTTTTTGAAAAAACAAAAGATGACGAAAAGGTTTACATTTAAATGGTAGCACGGCGTACGTGTTGCATTATTGTCTTGCAACCTTCGTTTCACTTTGTGGGGGCTCTCAGCAATGAGTGTGGTACACAAACGTTCTATTTTTACCAGCGCTCGCAGGTTTTACGACCAGTTTGGTAATTTTAATGATAGTCATAAACTTCAGAGTTCCTTTAGCCACTGAGAACATGTGGCATCATTCGTGACACTGTTAATTGCTAGTTTATCACGTTAGTAGTTTTACGACACGCCATCTGCGAACAAAATGTTCAAAGCTTATAACACACTAAAACTAACCTGATTACTAATATTCTTAAACGAAAATGTTTTCAGTATCAAGGCAATGTTCTTTGTTGGAGAAAATAGATTTGTATATTGCTTAGATGTCTACTTCATGGAGTTTTTCCTTTGTTTCATTTGAACTTGGACTTGAACTTCAACTTAACAACTATGCAATGACAATATATGGAATGTTAATTTTTTGGTAGAAAAACTATAATAGTTATACAGATAAATGATAATGGGTAATTTCTAGCATCACCCCTAAATGGGAAATTTTGTTTCAAATGGACCTATATACAATACAAATATAATATAGAAGAAGTAGTTAGTATAATGAACAATGAGGAAGTACATTTTTGTGTCGATAAAATCACTAAGAATAAATTTACTTTAAGGCAACCAAATGGTGAAATTCTAAAATCCACATATGTTAAGCAATCATCATGAAGATTTTACAGTATTATAAGGGCCACCTGTACATGCTGAAAAGCAAATTTAATGATTGTATCTTTAACCTTATTGAGAAACTAATTATTAATCAAATAAAACTAATTAACGTTCAAATGCTCCTTGCGATGAAGTTTTGCAACTTTTTTGCTCATATTTTTATTTTAGGTGTAAAACAGTTTAGTATTAATCTCAGTGAAAGGATTTTTCAAATAATTTGAGGATTTCGTCTGATAAAAATATTTTGGTATATACACATCATTTTTTAACATTCGTAAAGACATATATCACATGAGAATGTATCTAAGAGCCACATTATCCTATACAAATCAAAAAGCCCTCATGGTCCTTCTTGTATACAGAATTTTTATAACTGGACAAAATTTAATTACGATTGGATGAGATTTACATCACGTGAAGCATTTTTAGTGGAGCAAAACAATGAAACAAATTTACTCGAGAAAACTGTTTTTAAAGATTTCAGAATTTTGTAGAGTAAGTTACCAATAAATGTGATGGTTAAAACTCCACAGCTCCATATGTTTGGCCCTCTGCTTCCTTTTTCTTTGCTTCCTTGGAAGATTTGGACATCTGAAACTGACGTCTTGCACTTTTGAAATGTCCCTTATAGTGTCCTTAAAATTGATATTGGGGGACTCCATGCCACACTTTATCCCTTTGAAAATGTCCTTCCATGTGCTGTTATGAACTATCATATAGGAATTGCTTTCAGTAACATCACCTCTGCACATATGTATTATGGTTTTGTACTATGTCATTAAACAATGCTAGCTTTTTGAGGGTGGATGATTCATCAGTTTGATTCTTTTCAAGTGAAGATGAGTCCCCAAGACAACACAACTGTCATCTTTATGTGGCTTACTTCTTTGTTGATTGACTTTTATCATTCTATTTACAGCTTTATTAGGTCTCCTTTTCTTGCATCTACTATCATTTATTCGATTCATATACACAGTAAATATAATCAGTAATATATACAGCAACAGTAGCTGCTGAGTCCTGCCAGGCAACCTGAAAATAAATTACTGCTCACTAAACTCACACAATCTTACTGCACTCCTGTATACATACACATAAGCTCGAGCAAATTCACTAATTAAAGTGTAACTCTTGTATTTCTCAACAGTAAAAGTAATTCACTATGAAACTTTGTATACAAGTTTCAAAACTTTTCTCCTTTCATCTGTTTTACAGAAGGACCAACATAAGTGCCTAGAGTAAATAACTGTTTTGCAGAATAGCCAACATAAACCTCTGCAGTAAATAAGATGCACGAAAGAGTAATTTGAAAATTCTCAGGCAAAGGGATACTTTAAATAACACGCCAACCAACGCCTGGTCCTTTAAAGTGTGACGTCATTTTCAAATTATGCCCGGATCATAAGAAATGAAGTTGTGAAATGAAATAATAAGGTATAAAGATAGTAAATTCAACAAAACCAAAAAATTGATTTTTTGAGAAAATTGTATAATTTGGTTGCCTTAAAGTGTGAATGTTGTTATAAGTAGAACTGCTTTAGTAACTAAAACTCCAGATTAAAAATGAGAGAAGAATATCATGCTGAAGTAAAGCTATAATGATGATGATGATGATGATGATGATGATAATAATAATAATAATAATAATAATAATAATAATAATAATAATAATAATAATAATAATAATAATAATAATAATAATAATAATAATAATAATAATAATAATAATAATAATAATAATAATAATAATAATAATAATAATAATAATAATAATAATAATAATAATAATAATAATAATAATAATAATAATAATAATAATAATAATAATAATAATAATAATAATAATAATAATACACATAATTTAAAATATACAAAATAATTTCAATTGAAATACTTGATAATGCTATTAAGTATGGTTTTTAATGCTTTAACGCTATAATTCTGCACTTACATGTGTGTCTGCCTATAGTTCAAGAGGTACCAAGTTCGAATCTCGGCAGGATAAGGTTTTTCTGGGATCTTCCGTTAACCTGAAAGACGAATGCCGGGTAACTCTAAGTTCTATGGATCCTGGGTTCATTTGAGTATCATTTCACCCATTTCATTCATCGTCCGATATGACATAACGTTGGACGATATATACAACATTGGACTTTAGGTTTATACTGCGATTGAAGGTTGCAGTTGTTAAACGCACACAACGTTTGATCGTTTAGTTTTGTATTTACGGTGATATGACATAAATTTACTCTGAATTTTGTGTATATAATTTAGTAGAACTTTGTAACACGTTTGATGGGTTCTGAGTATAATAAATATAGAGCGGAAGTTCTACTGAATGATGTTTATAATCTGAAAACAATTTGCTCTATATTAAAATAAAGAAGATGTATCTTCAGAAGATATTTTATGTAAAACGCTGACTGAAGTGCCATAACGTTTAGGAGTACTCAGACGGATTCGAAGTAGGTATATCTGCTTTTCAGGACAGTCAAGGTATCTTTAATTTTGATGTGTTTATAGAGAAAGACTTAGCACAAAGATTCTGGATGATGAATCTATTGCATTTCTCTTATTTGTATGTACCAATCTATTGCCAAGATATTAATAAAAGTTGTAAAATTTGGCTTATTAACACTTAAGTATGTAACATATCTTATGCTCAGAGGAAAGAGTATCTGAGATTTTGATTTGGTCATTCCTGGATAAAAGAGATCCTCCGGGTTAGGTGACATGCAAGTTTCGAAAATTAGAACAGCCTATTTTTGAGCTTATAGAAAAACCTCATTGAAATCATCTGGTACCTCCCATTAGTTTAGCAAATTATGCAGTACTTATTTTCGACCTTACACCAAATTTTCTGCACTTTTTAGAACTTGAGACCTTTAAGTTCTTAATCGTTTCTCTATATTTTCAGCTTTAGAAGTAATAAAACTTCAGCATTACAGAATAACAATTTTTATGATCCTAAATGTGTGATGATTTAAGGTTCTACTTCTTCATTTTGCAGTTATTTCATATTTGCAATGCCCCTAAAACCGATGTGGGGGAGGGTTTGTATTATGCACAAAATGCAACACGCCCTAAACTTAAAATTTGCTGCATTTACACAATTTAAAAGCTATTCTGAATGTTATTTTTCTGACGCTTTTAAATGTTAAAAATCTCGCCACTTAAGCAAAAATATTCAGATAATATAGAATATACAATGATTTTAGGCTTCCCAGCATAGCCTACTTTATAATTAAATTAACATCGCGAGCAGTAACGCGAAACCAGCTCCTATCACGTGATTTACTTCACCTGGGGAAGAAGTTCTGATGTCTTTCATTGAATGAATCGGTATCTACTGAATGGAAGCGTAATAGCAACAAACTCCACTCCAATCAGTGAAGAATGCGGCCATCCACTTAGTTTAGTCGAGATGTCAGTCCAATTACAAAATGAAGATTACTTTTAAATTACGAGCAGTGATAGGGAAATCTCTCTAATAATGAAGGTTCATTTCCCTCGTAGCTTTTTACAGCTACAAGGAAAGTGAACGCGGTGGTACAAAGGATCTAGCTGCAGTTTTATCTGGAACACTTGATGACGGATACTTGCATCGTAATGGTTAGTCTTTCCTGAAAGTAGGTAATACAACTTGGAAAGGCGGAAAGCTCCGTCCAGACCATGAAATCTGGATTCACAGGAGAGCTGAAGACCAGACAGTTTATTTTAGAGACTTTTTTCACGCATTGAGGCAAACGTGACTCGCTCAGCACCTCTTAAAGTTCCCTTCACTTTCATTTTTATTGCTTGTCAGCAACTTAGGGTTTTAATTTTTGGTGTCTAGGAAACTAATCGGGTTATCCTATACTCACGAGCAACAAGGTATTAAAGGATGCACCTATGACAAATAAATGCAAAAGTTCAAATGCAAAGATTTCTGAGAGACAGAGATAGAGGGAGGGAGAAAGCAGAAAACACTTGAAGCTGCATTATGAGGCAACGGAAAGAAGTGGACCTCGCGAATGCCAGCCACAGATGCCACCGCATGAGCTATTGCGCTCGGGGGGCTGTGTCTACATACGCAAGTAGTTTTGTTAATAAGTAAAAGCAAGTTATTAAAAGAAAAAAAAAAACCTAAAAGGGGAAACCTAGTGAAATGCGTTGAGTAGTTGGAAAAGAACGTGCAGTATTTAAATGTACAAAAAGTAAACACACTATTTTGTAGAGCTTATTCCTCTACTGTCTCCCCACCACAAGAAGGCAAGCGGGGCATGAAGAGGGAAAGGCTTTTGAAGTGTTTATCTGTTCTGATAATAATGGATCTGTTTACTACGAAATGCATGTATCACAGTGATATGAGTCACCCATGCTGCCAGATCTAATGCTCGTTTCAGTAACTGCAGTGATAGGTATTATGCATGGGTGACTTATCTGACAACACTGTATTTTAGATGAACCTAGTATCCTTATCATATCCGGACCACGAGCATAAACATTATGCACACAGCAAAAGTGATTACGTTAGATATTCCTCTCTCTCTCTCTCTCTCTCTCTCTCTCTCTCTCTCTCTCTCTCTCTCTCTCTCTCTCTCGTGGTGGTTGGACACTATCGTATAAAATGTATCGCCAAAACATTTTATTTTGTACCAGAATTGTGGGCCAATCCAATAAATACTGCACGCCCATCTCTGTAGCGTAGGGGTAGATGTCTGCTTCACATTCAAGGAATTCCGAGTTCGAATCTCGGTCAGGGCAGGTTATCTGGATAAGACTTTGTACAAGGTTTTCCCTTTTCCTAAAATATGAATTTCCGGTAACTCTAGACTCTATGGGCCCTGGGCTCATATGAGTATCGTTTCACCCATTTCATTCATCGTCCGATATGACTTAGCGTTGCAGGACGTAAATTAAAAATAAACAAATAAAATAGAAATTCAAAATAAATAAACAGTGAAGCAGTATGAAACAATTGTACATATATATTGGGATATAAATGAGTGTGTATATTACAGAATTGAAGATTACTTTGAAAAGACGAAATGGAGTGGAATGTTTACTATTTCCAAGATTCTGCACACTATTTGGTACGATCGTGTTGTTAATGAGCTTACCAATCGTTACCTCGAGCTTATGGTGACGCAATACTAACAAAAACAACGGGTTAAAACGATACTTGCTGTAATTTAGGAGGCTTTGAGTGAAGTTTTAAATGCTGACTGCGAGATTTATTGCGGATTGTTTGGAAATAATATGAACAGTAATAAAAGCTTTAGCGACGCCATGGCCTGAGTGGCGGAACGAGGCGGACCGGATTTGATCCCAGGGGAGCGCAAGTGGAATTTTGGTGGACGAAGCGGTGCTCGGTACCTTCGCCACTCATTCCAGCATTTGTCACATAATCATCTTTTCTCTCATCCATGTCACATATTTCATATCATCTTCTTCCTCACTCTCATTCCAGGTTACGAGCCGATCTTCCGTTGCAGCTTCTCTGATCACAAGTCCATCTGCACCTCGACAGGTTTTCGACCACTGAAGTCCTAAAAGGGGGAGGGGTGAGGAGGGTGTGCCAAGGAGTACCTAATGGAAATTCAATAGGTACTTCAAGAAGAGCTCCAAGCCGGAGACGTGGATTGGAGACAAGTATCCAAGTGGCATGGCAAATTGGGTTGTACTTAACTTTCCGCCCTGGTGCAATTTATGTTGACAGACATGAGTTTCCTTAGAAACGAATTTCTTTTTGGCATTCTAAATTTCCGTCTGTGCAAATATCACTGGGAAGACCTACAAACATGATTGTGGGTGGGGGGGGCGGAAAGAAAGAAAAAAAAAGAAAAGAACCAGTCGTTTCTGTATATAAGTTGGTCGACAGTGAAATATTTCCTCACCAGTGAGATATTCAATATTTTAACTTAGAATATAGACTATAGATATGTATGTATTTGTCAAAGTAAATATTTGTTTACTCTGTAAATATGAATTACTCTTCCCCATTATGTATCAAAAGCAACGTGTGCGCCGTCTATAGTGTATTTTATAATTAAACTGAATTCACAACTAAAGTGTTCGCAGCATTAAAGCTGAACCAGCTCCAATCGCGTGATTTACTCGACATGGGTAGCATAATCTGATGTTTCCAGTTACACAATGAATCGATTTCTACTGGATTGGGAGCGACCGTATTCTAGATTAGCTACCCCGCTTCCTTCCAGTACCCCGCTTCAGTGACAGACATCAGAATATCTTCCCCACGTGGATAAACCATGTGATAGGAGCTACTTCAGCTTTATTGTTGTGAACAGCTGCGATGTCAGTCTAATTATAAAATGGACTATACCATTATCCAATGGCACCTCAATAAATACAGAAGCGTTAAATCAATTTCTTAGTTATGGCAAAATAGCTAATGAAAGGCAAATCTTCATTTTCGTACTGTTTTCACAACATGTAACAAATCACTATTACACTTATTTCATTTTCCTTTTTGATGCTCAAAGGAACAGATGACATTGTTCAATGCTGTGTATGATCTCCAAAAGCTGTATCCCACCTTCTTTTGTTAAAAGATGTAAATGAAGACGACAATGACATTTGTACGACCACTTGACATACCTGAGGTATCCCCCCACCCCAGGAACTAAGGCTTTGTCTAAGTTGAGCATGAATAAGATATGACCCACTCACTCTTAGGTGGTTGACCTGCTGGTGACCTATGACCTCATAGTTGTGCAGCTTCCCTCTCTATCGATTTCCGGTGCCGCGCGCCTCTGGACCACTCGACGTTGTGGGTAATGCGGGCAGGGACCAGGGATCGATTCCTAGACCGGTCTGCACCCCTCCACCTCACACCGTCTGGAGGGGTGAACTCCAGCGTTTCTTTCCTTCTCCCACTTCCTAGTGCTCACTTGCCATATTGTGGAATTTTAACGAATTCTAGAACAAAAGTCTTGGGCAGACATTTGTGGTATTCAACAGCGGCTATATTAAATTCCAGACGGAAGTACTATACAGGGTAGGTCATTTAAAACTAACACCTTACATCTCTCCTATACCAGCGTATGTCAGATAAGCAACTTACGCCGGTGTAAGCTTACTGTAGGCCTCTGACGAGAAAACATCAGAGAGGGGGAGCAGTGGCACATGACATAATGGATCTACTATCAAATTAACAACTGTGTTCCCTTCACATACTATACTGTATGTCAATCCTAATGTAAATACCTGGGAGCAAAGAGAGACAGAGAGAGAGAGAGAGAGAGAGAGAGAGAGAGAGAGAGAGAGAGAGAGAGAGAGAGAGAGAGAGAGAGAGAGAGAGAGAGAGAGAGAGAGCGATAGTGTGACGGATGACCGTTAGGGTTTTGATTGTGTGTTGTCTTTTATTTGCATACCTTTCCTGACCAATCATCACCCTAACGGTCATGTGTTTCTATTCTGTCCCAGACGTTTTAATGAGATTTATAACACATCCCTCTCAATGTTCGGAATATATAAACAAGCGTTTCAGTCTATCTCACGTCAAGAAAATCATGCAGATGCAAACTGTATTTACCTACTTTAAGAACAAAAGCAACTTTTTTTCCCCATTTATACCCCACCTTTATCTGCAATGGTCATATCGGCGGCCGTTGTCCTTTGGAACATATCGAAGGTTTTAACTCGTATTCGTTGGGTTTTAATCATTAGATCACGCACACATTCACACTCTCATCCATACTTCCAGACTCTGTGGAAGGTGAGGAATTATCTTGTTCAGAGAAAAATCCCCAGCCCACTGCCGGGAATCGAACCCGTGACCCCTAGCACGGCAGGCAGTTGCTCCACCGACCGAGCTACGGGGCCAGCAACTTATTCTTAATACAAATCCGCTTTAGTGCTGTGTTTTCAGAGATGTGATTCCGAGTCTCTCCCTCTCTGTTAGCATCTCTCTCTCTCTCTCTCTCTCTCTCTCTCTCTCTCTCTCTCTCTCTCTCTCTCTCTCTCTCTCTCTCTCAATTATTCATTGAAAATGAACATTATGTAGTAAAAACGTTCGTAAATTAGTATTATCCTGCTACTCAAAAAGGTTACCCTGGCTTTATCTTTGTAAATAGACACCTCTCAGATAACGCACTGATTACTCCACGTGGACACATCTGTCATTTGTGATTCCTGCGCATTCCACTGGCTGAAGTGATGAATTCATTGGTGCTTAGCACAGGTCCGAGAAGTGCGCCAGTACCCCTCACACACTTTTCAGAATAATCGGTGCATTATCTGAGATATTTGTATTAACAAAGATAAAGCCATGGTAACTTTTTGAGCAGCACGATAATACAAATTATACCACAATATTCCCTTCAAGTTTCACTTTAAAAATCTTTAGCACTACAGTATCTGATCTTTGTAATATCAGTTTCCTGTTATTTCTTTTTTGAACTCAAGTTCCACATCATGGAGGACTTCGGATGCACCTATAGTAGCTCGGTCAGGGTAAGTTATCTGGATAAAGGATTTTCCCTTATCCTGAAAGTTGAGCACTGGAAAACTCTAAGGTTTATGGACCCTGCACTCATTTGAACATCATTTCATTCATCGTCCGATATGACTTAACGTTGGAGAACGTTAATTAAAAAAAGGCAAAGGGGGAAAGAGAGATGCTCTTGATCTCTCTTTCCAAGAAGTTACAATTTGCGATGAATCTGGCTGTAGCTGCTTCCTTTTACATATTCTAGAAACGGTCACCTGTCGACCTTTTACTTTGACCAGAGGTTTTCTGTAGTTTTCTCTGGTTGGTAGGTGAATGCTCGGTTGTTTCTCATTTACCACGACCGTCTTTACATGATTTCCTTTTTATTCCGTTACCTCATCTTTCAAGTGTGCTTAGGTTTCTTAGTGGGACAGATGGCGCGGATGCTTGTCCCGTAGACACTGGAGGGTTACTTGATAAATGGATCATTCATTTCTCTTACCAGGTAGTTCTAGCAATGGGACAGGCCATCGGGCCTGGAACTGTTAGGGACTACCTCGCGTCCTTGTGGTCTGTCTACCTGCAATATTTAACCTCCTGTGATTCCTTCGCTTCTCTCCTCCTGCATCCTTTGATCTGAAAACGCATTGATAAACACCCATAAATTTTCGTCCCCCAATCAGTGGTCTAAGACCGTTCCGTTACAGTATGTTTGTCCCGCTTTGTTCACTCCCACATGTTTAAACAACTAGTTTGAAACATTATTAACAACGTATGGGTTAATGAGGTATGGATTTAGCAGATTTAACGTGGGTGAGATAGAGTTTTTAATCTCTCCTTTAGTGTTTAGGTGCTCTAGAATCTAGTGAAAATAGCTCTTAGAAAAGAGTTACGACACAGAGGATACTGAGGTATGTAGGTTTTGATCAAAGTATTTCTCTCGCAGCAAGCACTTACTAAAGTAATTTTACAACAAAGTCAGAGCGGAACTCCGGCACCGCAACAGTTATTAATTGCCTTGTGGGAGTTTACCCGATTTGCAACGCTGTGTTAAATAAGTTAGATGTGACCTCTGATTGACCTTAGCAAGGTAGGTATTGATCTTCAGCTCTATCCCACATAACATTAACGAGCCTCCGCTTCCTGTTGGGCCTAGAGTAATTAGATAATAGAGGCTTGCTAATACCTCTTACAGCTGCACATTTTCTTCATCATATTTGTGTTGGATATGGGCTCCTAATTCACAAGTAGCACTCCATGTTTAGTTTTCTATTACACATGATGGTAGTTTTTAATTTACAAAATTATAATGGATTACGAATGCTATTTTACAGCGTACACAACTTCATGTTGCATTCGGGAGCTACCGTTTCAAATCCCTTGGGTCGATCAATCTGATATTGTTTTTCCATGATTTCCCTCATTTGCCAAGGTAAATATCGGATTGCATATTTAATACTACGATCCAAAGTGCCACCTTCAATCTAAATAGAAAAGAGGTGGTAGTAGCTAATGCTCTGATATCTATCCACAGATTATCTAAATGACACCGTGATGCCATCTGTCCGTCACGTGTCGAAGCTGTCATCTGCTCATCACAGAAGCACAGGTACAGTTTAACTAGCACGTGGCAAAGCAAGAGGAATGAGATCTGGAAGGCTAGTCACACACCGAGTCACGAGGTGTCCTACAAAATGACACGTACTTAATAAGACGTAAATAAATAATAACAATAAGAACTTCATGTGAGAAATAGATTTACGACAGATAAACACGCTGACTCCGGCCGAGAGTAAACACGCTGGCTCACACAGTATTCGAAATGTGAGAAATGAAATTGGATGTACCGGGCTGAACTTTTTGTTAGTTTCTCTCAGTCGATAGGCTGATACCGGATTCATTATTCAGTAAGGGACAGAAGGAGAAAGTCCATGCATTTATCATACGGAGAACGAGGCACTGCGACACGTGTGCGCAATTGTGCCGTGTAGATCGTTTTACCATTCATCTACCCTATATTGTGTCTGCTTGGGCACGACACGGGGTTTCATTGTTTTTGTGCAGTTCCTTTTACTGCCATCGCAACTAACATGTTCACAACATATAGCGAAACCAGCTACTATCACGTGATTCTGTTACCTCTGATTGATCCTCTGATTGATCCTCTGATTGATTCTGTTACCTCTGTTAGATCCGCCTCGATTTGTTGTTGTTGTAATTTTACGTCCTCCAACATTAAGTCATATCGAACGGTGAATGAAATGGGTGAAATGATGCTCAAATGTGTCCAGGGTCCATGGAGCTTAGAGCTACCCGACATTCGTCTGTAAGGATAAGGGAAAACCCCGGGAAAACCTTACCCAGGTAACTCACCCTGACCGAGATTCGAACGTGAGGCAGACATGCTACCATCTACGCTACCGAGGCGGGCAGGTCCACCTCGATTTGTATGATGCGACCGCATCTTTCATCAGCTGGAGTAGATTTCCTTGCTATCCCACTTTCGTCCAGCAGGAATCGATTCATATCTAACTTTACCTAATCAGACACACCAGAATATCTGCCCCACGTAGACTAAATTTACTAGATAGGTGCTGGTTTTACTTTACTAATAGAGATAATTGCACTATTTGCGGCTCTTTTTGAAAAATTTACAGGTGTAATTTCAAACCGGCAACGAAGGAACACAGTCAAGAGAAAATTAATTCTGTTTTATCATCCCGGCTATGAACAAAAATGCGAATCAACGAAAGGACTTTGTCTTGGCACACTGTCCATTGTCGTTGGCCTGGCGAATATTGAGTTGTGACATTAAACAATGTTCATATTATTTAAAAGTTGTTAGGTAATTTAATTATATTCTTAGAAACTAAAATGGAGATTTCTGATGAAAATATCGGTTGTAAGGAATCTAGTGGCCTAAAAAATGTATATGGCAGCAGGGGAAAAATTTGGTAGAATGTCCAAAGTCAGTAAAAACAGTCGGTAGAGCACCTGCTTGCCGTGCGAGGGGCCCCGAGTTGGATTCCTGGCTGGGGGTGGGGATTTTTCTCCTACCAAGATAATTCATCTTCCCCAGAAACTGGAAGTATGAATGAGAGTGCGAATGTGTGCGTGATCTAATGATTAAAATACAAAGTTAACACCACCAACAGGTGATATGTCTCCAAAGGAGAACGGTCGCCGATATGACCATTGCAGTTAAAGTATAAATGGAGCAAAAAAAAAAAAAAAAAAAAAAAAAAATCGCCGCAATAGATTGTAAGGCTTTGAAACTGTTCCTCAGTATGCTAGAAGGGCTGTTTTGAAAATGTACAATTTCATCAGCAGATGAACAAATTGCATTACTAAAATGTACGAGACAGTCAGAATTGTACGCAGGAAGGCAAATTTTGCGATATGCCATACTGTTATCGAAGGACGAATGTGGTACAAAGCACTTATATTTATTCTTGGAATAGGAAAAGAAAAACCTGGAATTCCACAGTCTTGAAATAGGCAGGAATTGTAGAAACAACTATGACTATAGGCCTCATAGACTTTGTAATGAAACAAAAACGTTAGTAATGAAACATTAAGTCCTAGGTGCGTGTACTCACTGTATCGTACACGATTCCTCGCAAATGTATTTATCAGAGGATTTATGTGTTGTGAAAATACAACCAACAGTATACTAATAATCGAGTGTCTAAGGGCGCCGGGGTAGCGCGGTGGTTTCGTTCGCGGCTCCCGTTCTAAGGGTCCCGAGTTCGATTCCCGGCTCTGGGGTTGGCGATTTTAAGTCGGCCCTATCCACGCCTTCACCTCTGTCTAGCACACGTGAAGTATCCCCTATGCCCAACGTGGTTCGGAGTCCACGGTAAAAACTGTAGGTCCTCTCACCTCACCGCCATCTTCACTATCACCCTATCATCGGAGGTAATGGACACCGCCCTCTGGGTGCCTCCACCTGAGAAATGGGTCCGGTCATCACTTGGTGGGGTGAGGTTACCCCGAAGGCCAAGGTTGCCATGTGGGGAGTGTTACTAACTAACTAACTAACTAACTAATCGATTGTCTTATGGGTCATGAAGGTTCATCATTGTGAAAGACATTGAAACCAAAAATTGCGAATAATAATTTGTTCAAGTCATAAAATTTATCTACAGTTTTAGGGGAGGGGGGGAAACGAAGGAATCAAGATCTTTGATACATAAAATTAAGAAACACACAGCGAAAACTCAAGAATTGTATATAAGAAAGGCAATAAGATTAAAAAGAAAAAGACGAAATTTGTAGACTAATTGTATGCTCTTCCAGGAAAAGAAACGGGGGGGGGGGGGGGAGGAATGGAAAAAAGAAACGCTTTCTGTTCCCAATATCACTACTAATGGTGTGAACAAGAGAAGACATTTATCTGTTTTCAATTTCAATATCCATATTCTGTCATCAGGGAAATGTGTATTCTAAGTGTATTTTTCTATCTTGAACGACATACTTACTATCTGCCGTATTTCAAAAAATTCCCTTTCAAATCTCGAACAGTCAGAGAGATATAACATCGTTCTACATACCATGGGAAATACACATCCTTGGAAAATAATCAGTGCTCATCGTTCTTAAAAAACAGGCAAATGAATTCCAGTTATCTGCGCATTTACATGAAAATAAATAATAATAAGCTCAGGGAAAACATATCTTTAGGCAATAAAATAGTAAGCTATTAAAACTGATTTATTTCCTTTCTAGACTTTTCTCCAGTTTTAAAAGAACAATATTAACACGAAAAACTTAAAAAAAAAATTGTGGGAAAGAGGACCAATTATATTTTTCCTCTGCCCCACATTAAGATACGTCCTCCAATGTTATGTTATATAGGACGATGAATGGTGTGGGTGAAATGATGCTCGAATGAGACCAGGGTCCGTAGAGCTTAGAGTTATCCGACATTCGTCTCTCAGGATAAGGAAAAACCACGGAAAAACCTTAACCAGTTAACTCACTCTGACCGAGATTCGAACTCGAGATCTCTTGAGCGTGAGACTAACACAATACCATCTACGCTAACGAGGCGGCCACAACAAGATGGCTCTTTTCTAAAATATAAATAATGTAAATAAAACAAATTCATAACCTAGGTAATAAAATCATTTTGTTTCCTTCTAAATTATCTTCCTGTTTGAAAAGAAAAGTGTATTGATGTGAAAGACGAAATGTTGTGGCAAAAGGACCTAGAAGTGAACATAAAGACCCTACTTGTCATTTTCTTGATAGTGTTTTAATGCGTGCTTGTTAATTAATGCTATAAATAGTAGGGTGGGGTGGGGATTTTTTAATCAAGGGGCTATGGGGATAGAAATAAGAAAAGCATTCTACTGCTCAGCCCGTGTACACAGCTCCGACGACATTATCCTACAAGATCGTTGATGGACAAATCATGTAGAAGTGGCAATATGTTTATTCCACAAGGAAGTGGAAGAAGTAGGGTAGGACTGCCTATAAAAATCCCCGATCTAGTGTTAAGTCTGTGGAAAATAAGGTCTGCTGTTGAAATACATAAATGCTGGTTGTAAATCTTTCCGCTACCAGTTGTATAAGATCCACCAAGCCGGTCAACAGAACAACTAGCGACATCTGTTGCAAATTTCAGAAACTGCTTACATTTTAAAAATAATAAGCTAATAATGGGGCTATGTGAATCAACATTCGTGGGGCTCTCTGAATCGTAATATAATATTTATTATTTATTCTTTATTAAAATATTCAGGTATCCCAGTTAGTATAATATAATTATAAATCAATTATGTTTAATTTATAGTAATTATCAACAGATATTAAATGCATTTCAATAAGCGCCCTACACAAGTCAAGTGTATTTTTAATGTTGGGTGGTTCACAACTTCCTCTCCAATGCTTGGAATATGCATGGAGAGCCAAATTGAATTGGTTTGTCTGCCACTACATACTAAGCACCTTCTGCAGGCTCTGGACAGAACTGTGTTCAAGCCATTAAATGCAAATTACCACAAGACGCAAATCCATTCATAAACAACAATCCCTCAGTCTCCATCACAAATTTGTGTTTGTCAAAATTATCGACGTGGCATGGAGACGAGGAGCTACTGTGGGAAATGTTGTGAAGGGATTTGTGTGCACAGGAATTTTCCCCTTCAATCCCAATAAAATACCACCACACAAATTCCTCCCTTCTACACACTCTTGAACCATGAGTCGCTTTCTATTACCGCACAATCAGAAGTAAAACCTGAATCTCCTTCCAGTCCTCCAAGAAATTTTTAACGTCGGGCACTCAGCAACACCATCTTCCTCATTTTCTTCTCTTTTGCCATCCCCCAAGAAAATCACCAGTACTACACGTGCGAGGAGACAGAAAAATTCAGCTTGCCATTTTACTTCACCAGTTCATCTCGGTCTCACAGGTGGAAAGAGAACACCGCATTTTGACAACTCACAAAGAACAAAGGTCAAGGGTTGCAGAAATGTGTCAGATGTTCAAAAGAAACCTACAAATGCAGAAGAGGATTCACCTAAAGCCGAGCCGGAGGAAGACAACGTACCTTGTGTGTTCTGCAACATCAGATCTGTTGAGAAAGACGACTGGATCAGATGTGAAAAGTGTAAGGTGTGGTTCCACAAAATTTGTGGGGGGGGGGGGGTGGTGGTCGTTAACAGTTCCGCTGTGGGAAATGTGTGTAACAGCTAATAATGGGACACTTTTAAAACGTGTTACCTTCCATATTGTGTAATTATATTACAGTTTACGGTGATTCACAAAGTTCCATCTATGATTCAAACTCCCCCCAAATTTTTAGTTATCTCACTTAGGCGGCCCGGGTTCGATCCCAGGCGACCGCAAAGTGGGATTTGTGGTGGACAACATGGCATTGGGGTGGGTTTTCTCCGGGTCCTCCGGTTTCCCCCACCATTCATACATCCCAGGTGTTGGGCCGACCCTGGTACCTCAGGTCGAATTCTTCGGCTCCCTTGCTCTGAGGGAACCCGGGCGACTCCTAACACCAGCATTGGTAAGGAAGGGAGACATAAAAAAACATTTGTAGTTATTCCATTTTATCAACATTTTAAAGTTTGAAGAAGAATAAATTTTGTAGACATGTGCCTTTATCATACAAAACTTATAACTATAATCTATTCACCATTACAGCTTGACCTGCGCAATAAAATTTTTACACCCTTTTGGGACCCAAAAAGTTGAAATGATTCACTTAGCCCCACCTTACCTTATTATAACAAGGTTAGGTCTTAGACCAATGATTGGTAGAGGTAAATTCTCGAGTGTTTATAGAGGCCATAACCTCCATAAAGTTCCGTTACTGTATCTCTATCTCTGTCTCTCTTCCCATATCTTTACAACAGGATTTGAAATTGATTACCTATAACTCAGGTTACTTCCTTCTGTCCTATATAGGTACATTTCAACTAAAGCAACAGTAAAATACTAGGGGATACAGGAGGTCGACTACGCATCTGATGCCATTTTCTAGCAAGTTACAGAGGAAAATGATTTTCTGCGTCTAGCATACACCGAATCATGCACATAACATGGCAATATGGTTGAAATGAAAAATTGAAACATTAAAAGGAAAAAAAGGTGCAAAACCTACAACCTAATTATAAAAATTATGACTAAAGTGTAAAAGTCATTTCCTATGAATGTTAAGCAACTGCATCTATGAGTAGATGGCATGAAGAGGAAATTCATTACAGAAAATGTTTCTAAATGTTAAAAATAGTTTTATCCACTTTATAAATGTAATGTATATTGCTGTACTTAAATATAATGTAAATAATAGAATAAATTGGTCATAACAGTACTTTAATTTCTTACATCTTTCATCATTTTGCCATCAATTTTTTATTCATAATATAATTGTTAAGAGAGAGAGAGAGAGAGAGAGAGAGAGAGAGAGAGAGAGAGAGAGAGAGAGAGAGAGAGAGAGAGAGAGAGAGAGAGACAGAGAGAGAAGGGCTACAAATGATTATACACGTCAAGAATTCTGACATATTAAGAGAATATTCGTTCTATTAGCTTTACAATTATTTATAAAATTGCGTGCTCTTCTGCTTTTGTGATTTAATAAAAAGCGAAAAAGTAATGTTAAATTATTTTGTATTTGGAGCAAGTACGTCATTATTATTATTATTATTATTATTATTATTATTATTATTATTATTATTATTATTATTATTATTATTATTATTATTATTACTATTATTATTATTATTATTATTATTATTATTATTATTATTATTATTATTATTATTATTATTATTATTATTATTATTATTATTATTATTATTATTATTATTATTATTATTATTATTATTATTATTATTATTATTATTATTATTATTATTATTATTATTATTATTATTAATAATCATCATCATCATCATCGTCATCGCCGTCGTCGTCATTAAGAATTGCTCTTAATGCTTAAGTATTATTATTTGTATTATACTTTTATGATTCGGCAATCTCAGAAAGTTGAGCAAGTCGACCAAAATCGGATACGTTAATTTATTTTAGATTTTTTGGAAATGTTTGAAACTTTATCTTAAATGCAATAAACACCTGACATCCTATTAATACGATATCTAGATATCGTTCAGTACTGTGACGTATGTACGTTAAAGGAGGACTGGTCACATTCCCCTGGTCCCAGGAGGCCTGTACTGACCCGAGCGACATACTGAGCGTTCGTTGACCTCTCCCGCTACTGCTGTATGTCCACAACAGATCCCTAGGGATTGTATTACACACACAACTCTCCGATTTCGATTCGGGTCAAATCTCCCTTTTTGCACAACTCGGCGGTCCCATTATGTGTTGCCTGCCAGGAAGAAAGGATAGCAAGAGGAAATACACTTTTAAGTAGAACGCTTACCTTCTCACCTGCAGCCTTTATTGTGCTCACCATGTGGCACTGTAGATCCTCATAATGACCCAGCTGAATCAAGGAAGTCTCAAACCTGTCAATCCTACAAGGAGGAATAAAAATGCGTTGACCACCACGCTCCTCCCCGGGCTCTTTGGGTAACCACCACCACCACACCAACACCATCAAGAAAGTTCGGATCCTCCAACGATTTCTGTCTTTTGTAACTCCCCCCACCCCTCCCTATTGATATTCTCCCTGATACCATCCATACAAATGTTCTGGTTTTCCTATTCCGCTACTGCCTTTAGGATTACATTTCAACATTCATGACAAAATATTTATGTACATAAATTGCGTATTTTTAGCAAGGTTTCACTTTAGATGTCGGCAACAATGGGGTAAAGTCTGTCTAGTCAACGCGAGTGCAGTTTGCCTCACAAAGGAAACGGACTCTACCGCCCACTAATGACCGTCATAAATCTATCTCCACACTTCAGAAATGGAACACTGTCATTGAGGACCAATAGCAACCCTGATTTTATGGAAATGACAGTCGCATGTTTACTCCACGTGGAGTCTCAGTTGCCAAAGTTCCAACTTCCAGTTAATCTGTTTCATTACGTACAGAAATTCGTTGTATGTTACGATGTGGAGACTGTGGGAGGAAAATGCAGTGGTAAATGCAATTGAAATAGTAGATAAATTTCAGTCAAGTGAAAATAATCAGAGTGATGACAATAGTGTGAATAAATTGGAAAGTGTTGCTGGATCGAGTTATGTTACTGGAAAAGCCTCAAAAAATAAAGTTATAACGGGAACTGTTTCTAAGCAAATTCAAGCGCTTGTCGTGAACACATAAATATGTGCTGAAAAATAATCTTGGTAAGGGGTCATGCAATGAACCTCGTGATAAATTCTGGGTATTCACAGCAATACAGTAAGAAAAATTGTGACGAAAGGAATACCAAAGACGCTGATCAAGTGTGAAAACAAAAAGAAACGTTTCTCTAAAGTAGATAATTTCACATGCGATTTAATTCGCTGAGAAATTTATAGATTCTACGCAAAAGGAAGAGCGCCCACCTTAGACGAATTGGTTGCACATTTGCAAGAAATTTGTGATTTTCCTTGTGGGTCCTGCACTTTGCGCGGTCTCCTAAAGCAGCTGGGTTTCAAATACCGCACTTTGAATAAGATAAGGGTTATTATGGAATCCAGTAGAATTGTAGCTTGGCGATATTTGTCAAAACTAAGGAAGTTTTCGCAGTAATGGACATAAGATAATTTATTTAGACGAAACCTCGTACGATACCCGTGACGTATCGAGAAAGGTGGCAACCTTGCAGAACGGACTGGGAGAAGGAGGGCCGGTGTTGTAAAACGATTATAAGGATTCGTCAAAGGAGGCGGCCGACGTGCACAGACTCTAATAAATGTGTTGAAACGTACACATTTATAATCTATTCAATTATTCTAACCTCACACAATGCACAAAATACTGAAGCTCTCTCTTTATTCGAGTAGGTGCTGGAAACGGTCGCGTTTTGTCTCAAAAACCAGATACCTGCCTATTCTATTACTGTCTTCTGTTGTATTTAATATGAAAAGCATAATCGATATACCAGCACGAACTGTCAAACATTTAACGCTCAGTATTAATATAGGCTCTCGGTTTTATCTTAAACCTTTCGTTTTTGACTGAATAAATGAAAACTAATGGAACAGTTGCAGGTTTGAAGTGCATGATAACTTCACTAATTATAATTATTTGCTCTGCACTTGTCCACTCACAAACTTTGTCGCCATTTCTCATTCCTCTCCTGAAATTTTAGATATCTCTGGAGTTAGTTGTGCTTCAACTTGCTTCAATAATGATATCACAGAAAATACACTTAGTATTATAAACAATTCAAGTTTCTATCTGTCGTTATTTAGCCACAATGTTATTTTTGGCTATAAAAATGAAATAAAATGTATCTCTAATTTTGGGGTGCATTATCAATTTATAATGCTGGGATTGTACAAAACGTCATCTGCAACTCCTTATATTCATTTTATAACACTCGTGAAAATTATTTCTGTCATAATCTAAAGATTTTTACAGTTGTTACATACTTACTGTTATAGGGTGATATTTAACGTAAAAGTTATAAAATATTTCATTGTAGCAGTCACGATTTAAATACTATTTTTAAGCGTTAGCAAATATAAATATGAACAGATCCTTGGCTTTCCAAAAGCTTCGCCAAATGGCATTGCACAAGCAGAATTAAGAAGAACGGAGCTAGAGGAAACATGGTATAAAAAGTTGAAAAATTAGATCAAAATTAGAAATTTAGATGAGCATAACGTTATATATCAGTGTTTGGTAATGCATGAAAGGGTTAATCAAAACGATACTTGGCTCAGTATCTATCAGGGAATCATTACAGAATAATTTTGGAAAGAAATCAGACCACGACTGGAAGATTTTGGAAGACAAAGAATGTTTACAAGTTTCCATTTGAAAAGTTCATTTCGAAAACATATAGAGAAGGATTTGGAGAAGAGAAAACTTTGTTGACATGTGACAAAGCAATAAAAGGCTTTACTGGGCTAGAACAGGGATGACGAAGTTGAAAAGTCTAAGAGTAGGGAGTGATTTAGAGAAATGCCTTCTGTGTAACCTAGGGATGGACCGAGCGGGATGTCTCAGGGGGCTTCGTCTGTAACCCACATTCGGGATGTCCAGGTTCGATTCCCGTGGCCAACCTACCTGACCCATGGTTTTTTTTCAGGGGGTTTCCCCGGGTCGCCAGGGGAGTGCTGGATAGGTTAGTTAAATCCCCCGAATTTCCTGTCCCTCCTATTCCCCTTCATTATCATTTCATTATCATCTCTCATCTGGTAGTATGTTTCAGGGTAGAGGTGTCGGCGGGTGACTCGGCGTTGCATGGCAGCCTGATATGGTCCTGGCAAACACCTCTGACCTCCGGCGGGACAGTCTCCGGTCTCCGAGCCAACCTAGTGGTCCGTTTCTGCAGCGCGGTCGACGGGATGCCGGATGTACAAGCCTGCTTGAGTTTTTCGAGCTCTGATGACATGGCGGCCTCCGGTCTCCGACTGGACTGTTTCGGGGCCACGGCAGGAGGCATGCCGGTTGTACTGGACTGCCGGGGAGTTTCAAGCTGGTGAATGCACTGTCGCGAGTTCTTGGGGTCGGCCGCGCTCTGTCTCCTCTTTCCTCATCCCCCACTTGGGGCATAGGTACAAAGATTAGTCTGGCCGACATGCGGAATCCCCTCCCTAAAATTCTATCCTATCCGTAAGGATAACTGGCACATAATTTTGGAATGAGAAGCGAGTAAATTGCTGGGAGGATACGTGAAAAGGAATTGATCAAAGTAAGGGAAAAACTATTTTGCAAAAAATAGTTTTGGAACGTTTTGGGAAAATTAAGCAAGAAAAGTGAAGCACAAAGCTAAATAGAAGGCATCAGGTCCAAGCTTTAAACAGAATCCAGTAATTTGGTAACCACAGAGCTTGAATTTGTTGTTTCCCTGAGTACACAGCAAATCAGCGCAAAATAAGAAAGATAAGAAATGTATACGTAGGTACTACTGTAGCTTGCATTAAGTACCCTCCATTTTTTGTACTGTAATAAGAATTAAGTAAATGGAATTATGAATCACAGAATTTTAATTGAAACTCTAATGACGTGCAAAAATGAAAAGGGGGCCAGCATATTTAAAGTTACACGATAATTTAGGCCCAGCCATTTCATCACAATTATTTATAAACTATAGCACTGGAAGCGCTTGCTGATACTGCAGTTGAACATTCCCGTTAACGGGGTCCAAAGCCCACCTCCCGCGGCGTGTTTATAAGTACCCTGGCCATGTATGTAATGGAGATGGCTCTTTGTGTGATGAAGGTTTCAAGTTTCAATCTCCGCACTGCAGATGCTTCTCTGGCAACCTGACACCCAACTTCCGTCTTGTTGAATATTCCCGGATTTTGGAACTTTCACCCAAATTTTCCTTATTTGGACGACAGCTTAGTCTTCACGAATAATAATCCACTACCAAAGTTAACTTAGTATTTATTATCGGTTTATGAAAATATTTATTTTAAGATGTGTCACATTGGACATAAATAATGTCAAGAACCCAAATGTAGGCTGGCCCCTTAGCTCAGTCGGTAGAGCACCTCCCTGCCGTGCTAGGGGTCCCGGGTTCGATTCCCAAGACGATTCCCCATCTTCCACAGAGTCTGGAAGTATGCATCTAATGATTGAAACCAGGGGCGGCCGGTGAGGCATTGTATTGGTGGTGCCATAAATAAAAAATGAATGAATGACTAAATAAAAACATAAATTAAATAAACAAATGAATAAATAAATAATAAAGGAATGGATGAATAAATAAAAAGTAAATAAATATAAATATGTGTACCAATTTCGAACGATTTAGGTAATCTTATCAATAATCCTTATAATATACTGTACCAAACAGAACGTACAGGGAAACGGAAATAGACATTTATTACATCCGTACTCTTGTTACGCACAGATGTAACGAGTACAGTAAAAGTTTGATAATACAATTCATGGAAAATGTGATACGAAGCGTTTGTGTACGATTTCGCGATAGAGAGACAGGTATCTTAAGTTCCGTGCTTTACTGCACTCTAGCGGATAAAGCGTAAGTTATGCGCCAGAGAAATCTCGGCACCACTTTCTCCAATAAGAAGCCGTGCATAAGCAGACATCCTAGCCCTTAACACAGGCGCTTATGAGCGTAGATGGTGCCGTTCTGGAATCGGCACCAAGCCACGGAAAACAACCAGGACAGAGCGCTAAGGCCGCGCCATGGCTCAGCGGTTAGACCGCTTGGCTCTCACCAAGGCGGCCCGGGTTCGATCCCAGGAGACCGCAAAGTGAGATTTGTGGTGGACAACACGGCGCTGGGGCGGGCTTTCTCCGGGACCTCCGGTTTCCCCCGCCATCTCATTCCACCGGTGCTCCATCTTCATCTCATGTATCATCAGTGTCGCCGCCTGCGGTGCCGTATGTAGTAAAAGCGGGCGTTAAACACTACACATACATACAGAGCGCTTGCGTTCAACGCGCCTACACACGAGGGAGCAGATACACAGAAACAATCTATACACTTCTCTTTCTTTCGCTTTCATACAGATGATGCCATGGCACAGAGGCACTACCTCAGATGCCGCCCCTGCTTCTTTATATAATGGCACAAAAACACACACGACAAAACCTCGCAAGAAAATGGCTGAAAACTTTCCTCTCCTGGCATAACTTTAGTTTCCATCTTATCCGTCAGAGAAACGCGCCTGCCGATAGCTCCTGAGCTTAAGGGACAAATATGTCAACTACCAACAGTGAAAGGAGAGTTAACATCAACTGGTTTCTCAGTGAAATCCCTTCGAAAAAGTATCACGAAATTGCCTGTGTCACGAAAATACCTCCCTTTACCCTACAGTAAGTGATGAAACACAAATAAAGCTCTTTGGAGCTATGTGTCTTAATGAAAGGTTAGCCAATAAATGAAAATTACAAGGGCAGTAGCTCTTGACAAAAAGGGATTTTGATTCCCTCTTCTTTCTCAATGTTACAATATTCAATTACGTTATATACGATTTTTCGGTCTGCCGATGTAAGAAATATTGCTAGGATTGTATCTGAACAGAATGTATATACACCAACCGGCCGTGTATGTAAGATCGGCTTGCGTAAACAACTCCGTTGTACACATATTTTCCGATAAGCTTACACAATTTGCCATGTAATCTCTTACTTACATAAAAGGACTTCAGCTTGTCGCTGTAGCTTGGAGGAAATTTTTAAGAGAAGCCGACTTCGAATCTCAGTTAGGGTGAACTTTCAATGTTTTCCCCTATTCTGAGAAGACGAATGTTGGGTAAACGCTAAGCTGTGGGGGATCGGGTCCAATCGTTTACTGCACGATGCGACCTGCGGAGATAAAGGACGTTAAACCAAGGGGGAAAATGGTGCATATGGAATACCTGTTCCCTGACCAACATAAATTTCAAATAAATGCCAGATCAATTGGAGCCAAGCCATGAAAGTTCATTGTCATCTATTACTTTAGCCTGGTATTAGGAGAACATTAGGAAGTTGGTATCAAAGCGGAAAGGTTGGAGCTGAAATTGAAGAGGCAGAGTAAAAGCGATTTACTTCTTTGGTCCATAACAAATACAAATGAAAGTACCACAGCTATATTAAAAAGGCACATGCGTTACATTCACGTTATTTTCTCTGCCCACTGTTCCACAAACTATTCTTACAGAAGCTAATTCTGCTGTTTTCTGCAGGTTAAAGTTTTGTAGAAATATTTTTATTCGACTTTTCGTTGTTGGCTGATAGATTGTCCCCCACGCCATAATTATCTCTTGGATGGTTCATTTAATGGTACGCAGCTTCCTTTGCGAGCATCCAAATCACAGAGAAAGTGTGATATGGCTCTAAATGGAACATTTGCGTGGAGGTTGCTCTAAAGACTGCCATCTATATACAGAAACCCAAAATATTGAAATTTGGTTTATGTTTAGATGGCAGCACCATTCATTTGTCAGTTTTGTACATGAAAATTAACAAATATTACTCAAGTAGGAAAGCTAAAGACAAACAAATAAATATCATAATTTGAAATTGCTAACTGCATACAATTTAAATACTTTTATTTATCATACTGTCGCTATTTTGTTGGTTATACGCAAAAGTAATGACTTGTTGGGTATTCAAGTCTATGATATCGGTAATATATTTGACATAATGTCAAACAAAGTCGGATCTGGAGAGACTGCAGGATACAGATTAATTTTTGGAGGTCAGGCTCCCAGGAGCCTGATCGAAACTATAGTATCTCAAACTAAAAGGTCAGTGATCATGACCCGCTGCCTCCAGAAGGCGGCTAGGTTTATGTCACTGATACAGCAGTACTGCAAGACTAACATTTGTTTCTTTAATTTCTCACTGTATAAACCATGTATCTTGGTCTAAGAGCCAAAATATGGGATAAATACCAAACTCAATATCTTCCAGGGATGCCACACGATTTTATACACTGTTACCACGCTTATGTTGTACAACACACATTCGCACACAGTTTAGGATACATTCAAACACTTGAACCTTGGAATCAACAAAAAGCTCATTTTTGTTTTGGAAAATGGGAAACTGCATTTTGCCTATGAAGGTTGGTATGTGGTCTCAGAGCGTTTGCTTTTCTTCTTTGATTCAGAAAATCTCAAAATACTTATACATTCCCTAACTCCCTAAATGTTATTATTTTTTTTCTCGTTTTCTTATTTTTTTATTCAGAACATCTATATCCAAATGGAATATAGATTATATATAATATATTATATGATATGGAATAGTTTCTCTCCGTGAAACTTCAGAGAATATGGTCAGACGAGTGCAAACATGTGGAGGACACTTCCAACATTTTCTCTGAGATGTAAATAGTGTAATGTAATCTCCCAATTGTGTATTACATTCTCCCAAAGTTGCACGCGTGTCCTATTATTGGTTCAAAAGTTATGCCCTACTGAAGTGGTTCAGGTTTATATGGATCGCCCTGTATTTATACACAATTTTCACTGTTGAAAATGCAATAACCAAAATATTAATTTTAAATTATTTTATACAACCGGCATTTTTACAAAGTAACGCATTTTTGCAATTATGTCCAAAAATAATTATAAAAACATATCCTATTAAAGTTTCAGGGAGCATAGACTTTTTTTTATTTACGTCCTCCATCGTCAAGTCACCTCGGACGATGGGTAAAATGATGCTCAAATGAGCGCAGCGTCCATAGAGCTTACAGTTTTCGGACATTCATTTTTCAGGATAAGGGGAACCGCCAAGAAAAAGCCTTATCCAGATCTGATTGAGATTAGAACTCGGGACCCCATGAAAGTGAGGTGGACAGGGTAGGGAAGATAGAGACATAAAATACTGTCGTATTTCTGGTTGTATGTTAATGCTCAGAAATGTATAGACATTTTAGAACGCATGAAATGGGCAATAATACTGCTTTCTGGAGTTATTTATTACACAGAACAGAATATTAATAGTAAGGTGAGTTTAAAACAATTTGTCCGTAGTTCAGAATTCACAAGGACATCTTGAAATTGGTGCTTTTGGGAAAAGAGTATTCAGGTAAACTAGAAAATTTGGCTATGATACATTTTGTCATGTGCAACAAATAGCAATGTGGAGGTGCCCTTGTACTGGGCTAGAGTAGCGATTTATACAGGAAATAACAAGACAGTTAAAACGCCAGAGAAGACGATAACGTCGATGACAAATGACAAACTGGCGTACAGCGAGTTTAAAATCAATGTTGCACGTCACAAAGGCAGCGTCACAAATTGGATGAATGAAGGACTGCCGGACGACATAATCAAAAAACCGGCTCGTCTTTCTTTGGCCGGGTTCACTGGCACTTGAATGCAACAAAGAAACCAACAAATTCTCTGTTCCGGAAGTGAGATTAGGACGGGCGAGGTAATTTATTCGTTTCAGTGCCCCCTGACATATGGAGGAAATGAACTGAGCATGGCCCACACTTGACTGACCTGCGACCATAGGTTGTGTATTGTTGTCATGCAGGGGGCGTAGTTGCCAGCTGCTACGCTCAGCAATTTAATAATCTCAAGACACAAACTCTATTGTTTCCTTCATTAAAAATACAGGCAGGAACTATGAACCCTTTGACCGCCCTTCACTTCAATGTGGGTGAAATACATTAATAATTGTTTATCCAAGCTTTGATAGCATACGCGACACGTTCAGTTTAATAGTTTTACAGATAATCTAGTAGTGAGAGCTGCGATTCTCTAATACATATTTTTAAGCGTTGCTAATTGAAACGACTTTCAGAATTTATGTAAATATGTTTTCATGCCATGCACCATTCAAAACTGGAAGCAAATAAGAAATAAGAAGATTAATTTCCAATGAAGCTTGGGACTAGCATAGTAAGTCGTCATACAAGGTGTGTATCTCATTGCATATGAGAACCTCTAGTGGTTTACCGGGAAACGTACGAGTCAGTTGGAGCATTTAATGTTGGCCATGGTAGCTCAACAGTTAAGAGTAACCGGACGGAGACCCGAGATCCGTCGTTCAAATCCCGGCTAAGGCATCGAATTTTTCAGGCTAATTCTACCTTTTCAAACACGGCTAGTGTGGAAGAACGATTAATTTCCTTGAATGAAATACATTATTTTTAACCTACCATTTCTTACCCGCCGTTGTACGCTTAGCTTTTTAAACTCGAATAAATAATTACATTTTCATCTCCCGTTCCTTTCAAAATTATTTTTCAATGAATGCGTTTTACCACTGGCTATTTCTAATAATGGAGGAAAATTCCCGATATTCGCGCAAAAAAAGATAAAATAAATAAAAACTGAAACATCGGCGAACTATCTGATTTCCTAACCATCACCCAACAGTCCAAGTTTTGGAAATGCCTCATAGCATATTGCACCCTTGGTGGTCGAAAAATGATGGGTCAGAATGGTCCACTAATTTTTTTATATAAATATAACAGGTGATATTTTACAAATCTGTATTTTCTGTACATGACACAGAAACTCACGACACAGAGCTGAGCTGATGAATATGAAGATGATCTGTTAAATATCGTCTGACCAGCAGTAGAGGCAAGCTGGAGGGATATACTCCATAAACATTTCCTACCCTCCCTATCATGTTTATGCACGGTAGTATCTTATACAACACAGTGCTGTCAGAGGAATACATAATACCTATCTCAACAATTACATATTGTAAGCTTCTGACCACGAAATATTAGAGGGACGTTCTGTTCTCTAGAGGGGCAGGGAAGAACAAACAGATATACTACTATGCTTGTATCTATTATCGATGTTAGAAAACATACGCTCTTATGACAAGCATTGGATGCAGTGAATACACACGCATACACATTCCTAGCTCCGGGCGCAACGTTAGTATCCCAGCATAAGAGCAATGTCATCTAGTAAAAGACCTATTGTTGACATGATGGAACTCGAGCCGTAATCTTTCTCAGAAAAAAGCTAGAGTTGTTGATGTCAAACACATTCCTCACAGACACATTCTCGTGAGAGAAACACAGGTTAGTACGTTTCGTAGTAAACAAATCGAATACGTGAGCAGATTAACTGTCAACTCCCACTCATACCTCAGACGCAGCCCGACTTCTTCTGTTGATCAGACAGTACGGTTAACCATCCAGTATTTCCCGGGAAATTAGGTATTTTATTTACCTATTTGGAACCAAACCAGAGCCTCTATTTTGTAGTATTTCTCTCTCTCTTTCTGTGTGTGTGTGTGTGTGTGTGTGTGTGTGTGTGTGTGTGTGTGTGTGTGTGTGTGTGTGTGTGTGTGTAGTGGAACATGCCATTGTGTTCTAAGTTAAAGTGTTCCACATACATAAGTATGAGTCTAATTTAAGAAAACTTTAATTGATTTCACTTCAAATCACCACTTCAGATTTTAAGTAAACTTGTCGGTAGAGTTTTGGCTTTGAAGGAAACACACACACACACACACACACACACACACACACACACACACACACACACACACACACACACACACACACACACACACACACACACACACACACACATGGGTTAGATATAATTTCGGAAGAAAATGCAACAGAAAATTGGATCAAGGTTTTCAGTGCTTTGAAAAAAAAAACAACGGGATATATAATTTGTTTTAAAGTAGTTGGATTTATCTTAGCATTCAAAGATTAAAAGCAGGAACAGAAATAGTTCTTTTTAATGAACATTAAGTGGACTGAATCAGGAACAGAAGCAGTGCAGATCTTATACGAGGGTCGTTTGACAAGTCTGGTAAATTTCCATGAAGGGATGGAAATTTTTTGTTGCAACTTTGTGGGTGGTAAACTTGATTGTACAACAGATTGTACAGAGAATTTGAATGTGCTACAATATACAGTTCATTGTTGAGAGCATTCTGAACTGGTCAGTGTGATAGCTGCGACTGAAAATGGAGAAAACAGAGTTTCGTTCTGTTATTAAACATTTTCATTTGAAGGGCTGGACTGCCACACAAGTTAAAAATGAATTGGATGAAGTTCAGGCGACTCGCACCAACATTGAACACCATTTACTTTTGGATCAATCTGGTCGCCCATTTGAGGTCACCACACAGGACACCATTGAAAAAATCCACAATCTGTTTATGCAAGACCGCCGAATCAAAATAAAGGAGATTGCTGAGGCTGTAGGCATCTTAACTGAGCGAGATCATGGATGAAAAATTGGCAATGACAAAGCTGTGTGCAAGATGGGTGCCGCGATTGCTCACAGTCGACCAAAAGCGCATCCGGAGGGTCTTTCGATGTTTAATCGCAATCCGCAAGACTTTTTGCACCGATTTGTGACCGTAGATAAAACTTGGATCCATCATGACACACCAGAGTCAAAACAGCAGTCAAAACAATGGACAAAGGCTGATGAAAGTGCACCAAAGAAGGCAAGGACCATTTTGTCAACTGGTAAGGTTATGTCCACTTCTTTTTGAAACTCTTAAGGAATAATCCTCATAGACTACTTGGAAAAAGTCAGAACCATAAGTGCAGCCTATTATGCTTCGTTCCTGGATCGTTTGCAACATGAGTTGACTGAAAAGAGACCGAGATTGAAACGCAAAAAAGTGCTCTTTTACCAGGATAATGCACCATCGCACACATCAGCAATCGCAATGGCGAAAGTGCATGAGTTGGCTTTTGGATTGGTTCCTCATCCACCTTATTCACCAGACTTAGCCCCAAGTGACTTCTTCCTGTTCCTAAACTTGAAAATTTGGCTTGGTGGTAAGAAATTGTCATCAAATGTAGAAGCGATAGTCATCGTCAACGAGTATTTTGCAGACCTTGACGGAACCTATTTTTCCGACGGGATGAACAAGCTGGAACAACGCTGGACCAAGGTGAGATGTTCACGAAAAAAGAAAATTATCTTTGGTTTTTCACCAGACTTATCAAATGACTCTTGTAAAAGCAGAATTCCAGGTGATTTAAAATATTGTTTGAGAAAAGGTTTTTACTATTGTAAAAAAAGATGAAACGACACAAAAGGAGTCGTATTTTCTTTATAAGTATAAACAGTGATACACTGATGTTAAGATAATAGAATATAATGTATCTTCTATAGAATAATATAGCATTACTATAAGTTTAGTAAAAAAATGCTTATTCACATAATGCATTAGTCCATTTTACCTACTTAGCCCTTATTTTTATTACTGAAACTTGTAACCGTACTCTTAAGTCCTACAGTTAAGCAATTGCTTTGGGATGTCTGCGACCATCGAGGAAAATAGTCTGCTAGTTGTTGAATGTAAAAATATACGGGTTAACTTCATTTCTTATGCTAATTGAACACAATTTGATTTCTCTATAGAGTTATTTAGCACATTCTTCTAACGAAGTTGTGTACACCACACAAAGGATGTTGCCCGCCTCGATAGCGTAGATGGTAGCGTGTCTGCCTTACGCTCAAGAAGACCCGAGTTCGAATCTCGGTCAGGGCGAGTTACCTGGATAAGTTTTTTCCGGGGTTTTCCCTTATCCTGAAAGACGAATGTTGTGTAACTCTAAGCTCCATGGACCCTGGACATACTTGAGAATCATTTCACCCAATATGGAAAGATAGAGTCAGGATGAAAAATTCAATGCCATAGCCGGGATATGAACCACGGATCTTCTGGTTGCCGTACAGCCGCTCTAACCCTTGAGCTACTATGGCCAACGTGTCGATATGACATTAAATTCTCCAACTGACTCGTGTTTTTCCCGGTAAACCACATAGGAGTTCTCATAAACACATGAGACAACTACCTTAATGGCGACTTACAACATGTAAGTACTTTAAGGCCCGGGCTTTATAGTTAACTACTATTAGGTCAATTAATGGAAATTAATTGTTCTTTCTCACTGGCCGTGTGTAGGCTAAAGTATGGAAAGATAGAGTCAGACTAAAAAATTCAGTGCCATAGCCGGTATTTGAACCACGGATCTTCTGATTGCCGCCCTATATTACTTAACGTTGGACGAGGTAAATTACACACACACACACACACACACACACACACACACACACACACACACACACACACACACACATACACACACAGACACACACACAAAATACAAAGATGCTTTCTTACATGATCGTTATTATCTCTATTTACCAACCTGGCATTGGTAATTGTTTTGCTATGAAACTGTAATTGTGGTGTTTTATGAACGCTCTCTAACTGCTGTGGATCTTAGCATCCCATTCTATATTGACCATGAAAATCCGTTTAATTTTGCTCAGAGGCCTCTTTATCAGGATTGAGCTTCTTTTACGTGTCGTAAATCTACAACGCGGGACCACCGGCTTTACTTCTCTTCTATTGTTCTGTATCAGCTGCTAAATTGCATATAACACAATTGTATGTAGAGAGGTAAAAATTTTGTATGTAAAATTGATCCCTCTCCACACAGATTTACTTATAAATACCTTTTTTTTTTGTAATTTACGTCCTCCAACGTTAAGTCATATCGGACGTTGAATGGTATGGGTGAAATGATGCTCAAATGAGCCCAGCATCCATAGAGCTTAGAGTTACCCAACATTCGTATTTCAGGATAACAAAAAACCTTATCCAGGTAACTCACCCTGGCCGAGATTCGAACTCGGGACCTCTTGAACGTGAGGCAGACCGCTACCACCACGCTACCGAGGCGGGCAAACAAATACGAAAAGTTTAGAAGATTTTTCGACCAAATTTGAAATTCATTGATACAATAGTCCATGAGTTCTTTTACGGGTGACAGAACGTGCAAAACAACGCTATGTAGGTCCTGCGCTACACCAAATGTACCCAAAAGTAAAGACATCTATGGTTAAATTGATATTCTGCTATATTAAACAAACGCAGAAGGAAATCGCCGCTTCTTATATGACATACATTTTTACCTGAATATCTTATTTTCATAAGTTAATACTTCTTTACTCTTCACTCCGTTTATATCTCTAGTAAAGATGAAGCTGCTAGCAATAAAGAAATAAAATGTAATTTTTTTATCAGTTTTTAAACGATGCACATCCTTCTGTTGCTACTTCATGTTACATTTGACAACGCTAGGGTTGCATCGCAGCAGGAATACTTTAGATTAATGAACTCCTGAACAATTAAAACAGCTTTCATTTGTTAGTCACTGTTATTTTGTGAGCGTGTTAAAGCGCCGGTGTTTTAAACATGGCAACCAGGCGAGCATATGTTTTCGGTTGTCTTTGTGAGCACACACGCAAGGACAAAAATAACAAAAAAGCATCTGGTAGATAGGAACCGTTCTGTCGCCGCTGGTGATGAGGAAAGATGAGCTTTTTCATTATAGAGAGCATTATTAAATGTTTTTACTACGGTCGTTTGGAACAAAATACGGTGTTACTCTTTCGGGCCGATGGAACCGCTACAAAAAGGCATATCGTTAAAGAAAATAAAAGGGAACTAAGAAGAATCAGACGACAGCAACGTAGAAACATTTTGAAGCATTGCCTTCCAGTCTTTTTGTCTTAAGTCAACCATGTTTTAGTTTCACCGGTTGTTCGGAACGTTCATCCCAACATGTAAGCTACTCTGTAAGCCTGGAGATTTGGACAGGAAAGCATTATACCAGAAGTGAAGTCACGTTACGAGGTACTATACTACTTACTGTACGTTAATTCTGCACGTATGGCATGCATTACTTATCAACATAAGCATAACCATTTTCAGTATTAACCGATAAAGATATTTTCGCTATTAAGACAGTGAAAACTCCAATATCATACAATTTTTCCAACAAATTACATACGCTGGAAACAACTACAAACACTTGGCAGAAAGCAGTGTCTAATTTGCAACATCAGAACATAAATCATATAAACTTCTCGGCCGCGCCGTGGCCGAGCGGTTAGACCGCTTGACTCCCACCAAGGCGGTCCGGATCCTATCCCGGCGAACCCATGTGAGATTTGTGGTGGATAACACGGCGTAGGGGGTTTTCTCGGAAAACTCCGGTTTCCCCCGCTATTATCCTACCAATTGCTCCATTATCTTTCCTTTCATCCATTTCGCTCTCATTCTGTCATCTACTTCTCTCACTCTGTTCTTTCACCCAGCATCATGCTGATTATAATCCATCCTGTGTTCTCGATCTTATCTAGAGTTTCTGTTCTTCAACCCGATGCCTAAAACCACAAGCGATAGAGGAAGAAGAATTCCCTAAAACCACGATAGTGCTAAAATTAAGAAAGTTGAAGAGGAAGAAGAACGTAAATTATATCACAAAAACTTAATAGTATTTTCAAAAAAAAAAAAAGACTTCATTCCAAAGGTACTTTAAACAATAAAACATTACAAGAATGACATTCTGGAAGATATAAATATACAATGTTTCAGGTTCGCACCAATCTTATCATGTGATGTAAAAAGGCGATTCTGCCAATACAAGAATTATTTGGTTGTCCACAGAGAAAGATTTATTTTTTACAGTTTAAGAAGCAAACTAGGTGAATTTTGTGGTACTAAGCTTATGATCATGTGGAAGCCTTTGTAAATAGAACATGAAGTGGAAAATCACTTTGTATCATTATTTGGTAATATAACTACAAAACTAAAACGCATTTAATATATGAACTCAATATAATTAGTCATCACGTTGAAAGAAAATAAGGTCACAAATGTTACATCTCAGAACCACTGAGGGTAATTTCGTGGCACACTACGTCTAATTTTGTGGTAGGTAATAGTTTATATTCCGAATCTGAAGTGCAGCCAAAGCACTTCAAGTTATATTTATAAGCGGAAAGTCCCTGGCACTTTTCGTGAAACCAATGATAGCAACACGAATGAAGATCACAGCTCTTCTATTACAAACAAACCTTTGTCGACTGCTGGATTTTTCTTTAAGTGTCTAATACAACCGTTGAAAGCGCTAGAATCGCCTACAAGGAGGAACTCCATAAGCCAGAAGAGGCCTCTATCTGTTGGACACTTCAACAACTATACAACGAAATTACCCATGCCACAAAATTAGCCGAATTTATCTGTATATCAATTCGCAGGTTCAAATCTCGCGTACCGACCAATCTTACTAGGATGTTTCCGTGGCTTCTCTCAGTCATCACGTAAATATAAGATTGAACAGGTATTCAGTCGCGATAGACAGTTCCACCTACAGGATAAAAGGAAATAGAAACACGATTACAACAATTCAACTATTCCGGAGTCCATATTCTGCCAAAAATTAATAGTAACAAAATGAATGGTCTAAAGGTTAGAGCTATGGCTGCTCAATCCAGAGGTCCCCGGTTCGAATTCCGGCTGGAGTGGGCGAAATTTTTCTTTAAATACACTCAATTGTACTTTAAAAAATACGATCAATTCCTCTCTGAAAAATCTGGAATTATAAATGTGGGATGCATTATGTGTGTGGAAATTAATTATGCGTTTCCTAACAAAATCAACAAAAGTAAATAAATAAATGAATGAATGAATGAATAAATAAATAAATAAATAAATAAATAAATAAATGCCTATAATCAACACCATCAGTTGGTTTAAAAGCCAAAGCTCCCGAAATGACCGAGTAGTTAAGAGAGCTTTACAAATGAAAAAAAGAGACTACAGGAAGGCAATTACACAACTAAGGCCATCTATCACAAATGCAAGCGTGGATATGACCTGAAGAGGTGAGTCAACGATCTACGGTAGCGAAGTTAACCAACGATAGAGCAGATAAATTACTGGAATTGTTTACAACTTTTCGGCTAGTCTATTTAAATAATGATGGTTCCGTCTCTAAATGTTAGCACAGTAGTACGCTTAGAATAGTATTATTTCAAAGAGGCAGAGTGAATAATCGTTATCTGTCGCCACATGATGCGCGCACATGTAGAGCAAACAAAAATAGAAGAAAAATAAATGAGTTGGTGTATGTCTTACTGCGGCAGGTGTGTTTAAAACCAGAGAAGTTTGTTTTTGCTGTTAACACTGCTCAACAGTAAGATGGGCAAACACAAGCGAAATGAACGCTTCCAACTGTTTCCAATTTATGAGTATTTGAGTGCAAATTTCTAAACATTGGACTCCAGGCTGTGTGTGGAGCCTGTGGATTGTTTTGTGTAACCGTTTTGTTTCCTTACCTATTCTACAAACTGTACCTGTAAATGCGTATTCTTCTATAGTCCATTTTATAATTAGACTGACATCGCGACTAAGGTTTTCACAGAACTAAAGCGAAACCAGCTCCTATCACGTGATTCACTCCACGAGCCTCTGATTGGCTAAAAATAAATATGAATTGATTCATACTGAAGGAAGCGGAATAGCTACAAAACTCCACACCAAAACGAGCCCATAGACTCAAAATGGATACATAAATATATTCTTTGGTTCAGCTGCGCAACAAACTTGCCTTCCAAGTAGAAATAAACAATGAAAATGGAAATACAAAGAGGACATCTTGACTCTCTTTTAGCACATGTCTGAGTCACAATTACCTTTAAATAAATAAATAAATAAATAATAATAATAATAATAATAATAATAATAATAATAATAATAATAATAATAATAATAATAATAATAATAATAATAATAATAATAATAATAATAATAATAATAATAATAATAATAATAATGATGATGATAATAATGATAATGATAGTGATAATGATGATGATAATGATAATAACAATAATAATAATAGTAATAGTAATAATAATAGTAATAATAATAGTAATAATAATAATCAATAATAATAATAATAATAATAATAATAATAATAATAATAATAATAATAATAATAATAATAATAATAATAATAATAATAATAATAATAATAATAATAATAATAATAATAATAATAATAATAATAATAATAATAATAATAATAATAATAGGCTGGCCCCGTAGCTCAGTCTGTAGAGCCCCCTTGATTGCCGTGCGAAGGTTCCCGGGTTTGATTCCCGGCTGGTAGTGAGGATTTTTCTACAAACAAGATGTTTCCCCATCTTCTGGAAGTATGAATGTGTGCGTGATCTAATTTTTAAAAATCTAAAGTAACAGTCTACGAGTTGAGACCATAGCCAACAGGCGATATGTTCCAAAGGAGAACGCCCGCCCATATGACCATTGCAGTTAAAGGCGTGGTATAAATGGAACACAAAATTTAATAATAACAATAACAAATTTTTATACAGTCTACATGATTTTGTAGTGGGCTAGAGCGTTGTGCTTCGGTTCCCTGCCCCGAAATGCACCCGGGATCCATTCCACCACTGGGTGGGTACGGATTTTAATTCCCGGGTACAGGACCGGTGCCCACTAAGCATCGTCAGGAAATTGAGGAGCTACGCTAGATAGCGAATCCTAGACTAGAAAGTTAAATTTCTGACTGGGAGTACCGAGATGCTGACCACATCTCCCCGCATTGGTTGGATGATCACCCCCCTCTGTTTTGGTATGTGGGCGTGAGGCCGGCAGTCGGGTTGACAAGCTGTGGCTCACTTACGTTACGTTACACGATTTTAATTTAAGCTTTGATTATAACAAATTTCCTAAATTCAATTTTAATTGCTTCCAATTAATGGCGAATATTGACACATGATTTGGCTCGTATTTCGTTGTGTATTTACTTTAAATTCTAATGCATGTAAATAAATGAATGAATGAATAATCCCGAGATATCCCATTAAAAGCAGGGGCCTTCTATTAGAACACCAATTTAAAAAACAACCACATTATTTATTGAGAGCTCAATTTTGAAACGTTAGTAGTCAATGGGGAGAAAAATCGAGCTTATAGGTTTTAAAAGTGAGCGAACAAATGACAGGTCCTAAAACTGGTTTGAACAATCAAATTTTGTACTAAGACAGTGAAACCCAATTTTGAAACACGCTTAGTTTAAAGCGGCACACAATTCCAAATGGTAACGCTAACACTGGCGTCCAAATTCACCCAACTTCGACTGTGGATAATAACAGCTAATTATAATTCTTTGTGTCATACATTAACAGAACCAGTGACATTAATAAGCAATTATGTATTTCAGTTGAAGCGTGCTAGGACACCATCGAATTTCAACAGTGGTAGGTACTTTCCTAGGTTTTTCATAGATAGTATGTAAAGCTATTTTAATACTTAAAAAGTTATGTGTAGCCTTTATGTATATTATTTGGCAGGTTCATGTAAACGTTTGGTGGAATAGTTTATAACAACTTTATCAAACGTTAAATACAAGTTAAATCATAGGAAGCACGCCAAATTTGTCAAATTATCATTGGATGATACGCTTGAGATACTCAGGCAAATTTTGGTATAGAAATAATCTCAGATCAAGCAATCTCGATTCGGTTGCAGAAAACACAATGTTCGGATATGTTAAACCATGAATGGTGAAAAAGGCGATTTATAGTGAGTGAATGAGCGGACTACTACACTGGACTACGCTACGGCATTTGCTAGGGTATTCGACACGGAGGTCCAAACTTGGTCTATTGTACAGTTTACCACAGGAAAGAAAGTCCCCGGGGCCTGAGACGCAGGGGTGTTGCTGAAGGTCCCCACACCCTCCCTGGATAGGTTTATGACACCCCATGTCAGTTCAGTTACAGACCATTCAAAAACATTCTGACGGCTTCTACTTTTGTGAATAAATATTCTCGGTTTTAGCGTACAGAGTGAACAGGGATCATGTTCTTTTTAACGTTTCTACTTGTGTAGCATGAGTTTTCTGCCATACACATTCGCTGTCCTTGTCCCACACTGTAAGGGTGGCGCCGGATGGCACATTCCTTTCAGGGACTTACTTTGCGTTGTTGGACTGTACCTATCCCTTAAGTGGTCACCCCCGGCAGGGAAGGATGAGGTTAGAGGAGACAGAGGGGGCCGTCCCAAGGAGCCACGACAGTGCAGAGGTCAGGGTCTATACACTTTACCATTTGAAAACTCCCCGGCGGGGCAGTAAAACCGGCATCTCAGCCACCATGGTCCTGAAACGACTTTGGCCCAGAGACCATTCTATCGAAAGGAGGAAGTCTTTACCAGGAGCGTATCATCTTGCCATTCAACGCCGAGACACCCGTGGAGATGAAATTGAGAGACAGGAAATTCGGGGAGTGTAATTAACTTACCAAGCATTCACCTGGCGACGCGGGAAACCCCCCAAAAACCCATGGGTCAGGTAGGCCAGGCACAGGAATTGAACCCGGACATTCCAAACGCAGGCCACAGAAAAAAACAGCCTGAGCCATTCCACTCGGTAAGGAAGTAAGTGAATGAGTGAGATGCATTTAAAGACCCTTCGGTAGCTAAGGTCATTTGGGCCCCAATTTATAGATGCACTGATTGCCAAAATGTAAATGAGAGAACAGCTAATGCTATGAAGAAAGTATTTGACATATTTTATTATATGTTTTAATGAAGTCTACAGTTTTCTAAGATATATTAGACATAAGTATCTTAGTTTCCTGCCTAATAAATATACAATTCAATCTTACTTAAGGGCTTCATAGACTGCCCATAGAGAAATGAAGATAACAATTTTAATTTTTATGAGCATAACCTATTTTAATCCAAATCTTTAGATTAATTTTTAAGAAAATAAAGAACGTTAAAATTTTGCCATGTAAAATGTACTTTATGTTTTGCTTTCTGAATTTTCTCTTTGAGATATGTTTATCACGGTCAAGGCGCGCGGGTGGGCCTTTTTCTAAAAGCCGAATGAGAAAGAGATAAGCACGTCCGGAAGTGTTACACTTTCATTTTTTGTGGCATCTTCAGAAACAAAACCGCGACGTCAGAAGGTTTTCTCGGGACGTTGAACTCTGTTGTCATTTTCTTCGCATGCCGTTTTCACCGTGAAGGAAATGACAGAAATAAAAAGAGATTGCGATCGTTTGGTTACGGTTCATTCGGACTGTAGAGCAGATGCGACACAGGTACATCACGTACACGAGTTGTGAAAGTTTTGTCCGATGATATCGAACCAACAATTATAGCCTTTATTGCTATTAATTCACTTTCACAGGTTCACTGCACGAGATCACGCAGTTTCGCGAACAAAGGCAAAAAAAAAAAAAAAAAAAAAAAAAGGAAATAAATTTGTTACAATTTACGCAGAATACAGTCAGTAAAAGCAATGGTTCTAGGTATAGGAAGTAGTTACTACAGGAATATGACATTTAAATATACTTAGAAATACATGTTTTAAGGTCTCTGAACCAAGTAGGATGGCGCAGGCGGTTTCGTCTATGGCCCGCATTCGGGAGACCCGGGTTCGATTCCCGTGGCCGGCCTACCTGACCCATGGGTTTTTCGGGGAGTTTCCCGGATCGCCAGGCGAATGCTGGGTAGGTTAATTAAATCTCCCGAATTCCCTGTTCCTCATTTCATCTGCATTATCATTTCACATCATCTCCCATCTGATTGTCTCATTCAGGGTAGAAGTATCGGCAGGTGTCTCGGCGTTGCATGGCAGGTAAACACTTGCCCCTTTGGTAAGACGGTTTCCGGTCTCCGGGCAGACCTGGCGGGCCGTTTCCGGTCCACGGCGGGTGGAATGCCGATTATACTGGCTTGCCAGGTAAGTTTCCAAAGGGTAAATTGTAGGGACCCTGTCTTCTGCACTATTGTGACTCCCTGGGTCGGCCACCCTCTGTCTCCTCTTACCTCATCTTTCCTCCCGGGGATGCCGCACTTGGGGCTTAGGTACAATAAACCACAGATTTCACTGCCGAATCTCCTCCATAGTAATCCTAATCCTAATACTTTCTGAACTCCAAAAGTATTTAAAAACTTTTTGTATGCACCTTCGAACAGCATAACTCAAAACCTAAAAGTTGAATAAATACCAAAAGTATTATTTACGTTCAGTATTTTCCAAAGATGCGACACAAAGATTTTCAACAAAAATCTCTACGTCAAACTTCCCATCACATGAAACATTTTCGACATTTCTTATTTTCTGATAAATTTCTCTAGCGATTTTGTTTGAAATAACAAATATTAAAGGCAGAGAAGAAAACCTACTACACAAAAATGTGCATCTTTTTAAAACACACTATTTATTTCAAACGACACTTTTGTATAGAATCAGCCACTTCCGACATATACGTTATTAATGGTTCGAATCACTCAATACGTTGTCATTTTTTTAAAAATTCTGTCGAGTTTCAATTGTTTTTCGCGACTGCGTAGGAAGAGTATGGCTTTTTAATGCCTTCATAGAGCGTCTAATTCTTAAATATTTGACTATCGCTAGTCCCCTTTGCATGCATAACGAAATTTATAATTTTCTATGCATAACACATTAGGGTTTTTCCCCCTTATTAAGACATAAAATGCTTTATTTTCCTTTGTTTTCTTTCGTTGTACTTTTTTCAACTTTAAAGTGTAACTTGTCTTGTGCTTACCAAGTGATTTATAAGTTGCATTCATTTTCAACAATGTCACAGCTATAAATGAAAAGAAGCTTTTGAATTGTTGTGTGTGTGTGTGTGTGTGTGTGTGTGTGTGTGTGTGTGTGTGTGTGTGTGTGTGTGTGTGTGTGTGTGTGTGTGTGTGTGTACAGTGAGTGTTACCTTGCATCAAACGTTTATTGAGGCTAGATTCACATACTATGAAGCAGCTAGCTTTTATCTACTCAGTTAACATAGAAGGGAAAGTGCATTCACTTCTCCTGCAGTGCCTAAGAATGACGACGAGTTTTCAGTGTGAAAGTTCATTAAATATTCAGGAGAAAATGGGGCTGCAAGGTCATGACCTAGCATTACTCCGGGCTCCCTCATGTGGGTTAACATGGAGGATATGACAGTCAGATGAGAATGTGAGTTCTTTTGCTTCCATATAACTTCCTAAGGTACAGGAAGTATTGCACTTCACCTATGGAGTCACAAGATGCCATTAAAATGAGAGAAAAATGCTATTTCGAGTATAATTTATTTCTACTGATTTAGAAATTGTGCTAGATTTAGTCTGTTTATTCACTTATGTCCTAACCAAAAGTAAAACCTTTTATCCTACATTCTCAGCTATATACATTTTTTGAAATTGTTCTGTACTTGTCTCTTTCATTAGCACTTATACCTTCTAATGATGACATGTTTTTCAGGTACATGTTTATAAAATCTATAATTAAAATTCAGGGCAGTTTATATGCGTTGTACATTATGAAATTATACTCGTATACTGAAATTCATAATCTAATACTGCTAAGTAAGTAGCATTTTAGAGAGGAAAATATTAAAATAATCAGCCCCAAGGAAGGTCACATTTTAAAAATCATTGATAGCAATTGTTCAGGAAAACGGTTTCCGGAACCCAATGATGCCTTTTATTTAAGTAAGGATTGTTTAGCGACTTTTATGATAACATGTTAAAATGAGGTTTTTTTTTTTTTTACAAAATTTCTCAAACATTCGCTCACCGATACCGTTTGATTACCTGCCATTCCTCTGGAACGGAGTACATAGATTTCTGCTATAGTTGCCAAATGTTACGATTAATAAAGGAAAATGTACTCTTAAAAGGCAATTTTGCAATAAAAAATGAACGTCTGATATTTTTAAGCGCTGCTGGCTCATACAACTGCTCCCCCCCCCCCCCGCGAACATAAAATCCCATACGGGGTGGGGGGGGGGCAAGATACACCTTTCCCGACCCGAGGAGCAGGACTTACGGAGAGCAATGCACGCTGAAGCTTCCGCCGACACTTGAAATCCTGAAATAGCCAGCCAGAATAAAGGGTTAAATGGAGGGAGACGAAATCTTTCCGAGCATACACCTAGCGACATGAAAGCCCCCGACAAAAACCATAGCTCAGGAAGGTCAATGGAACCACGAGCTCCTGAATGCGCTCAGAGACGCTATCGTTTCAGCCATCCCGTTCAGTAAATGGTTGGTAAAAGCAGCCTTGGGTGCATTTTTAAACTTACATGCCAGTGAATTTATTTTTATTTTATTTATTTAGTTATTTAATTTTTTTTTGTTCCATTGCCTTTAACTGCAATGATCATATCGGCGGTCATTCCCCTTGGATGGTGTTAACTTGTTATCATTGGGTTGCTGGCACTTCATATTTTTTAATCATTATATCTCGCACAATTCGCACTCTCATTCATACTTGATGGAAGATGGGAAATCATCTAGGTTGGAGAAAACTCCCCACCCCCAGCCAGGAATCGAACTCGGAACCCCTCGCACGGCAGGCAGGTGCTCTGCCCAGTAGCTACGGAGCCAGCAGTATAGGTTTGTGTTAAAACAATGCTGTTTCCCTATGCTGTCGCTGCCAGTACCTGCAATGTATCACTTGAAAATAAATATGAATATATGATCCTGTAAACTTTACTTTCTCCTTTGTGGTGTGTAAGTCCTTCAGGATGTAAGTCCTACGAAAACGAGGATAATCGTTTAAAGAACAAGTTAACTTTTATGCATCCTCAAGGGTCTTTCTGTCAGCTCTCGTGTGAATACTAAGTAATTTGTTTCTAAAGTTACATGATTTATTTTAAGAAACACGGACATGGTTTTGTTGTACTGGACCACTTTGGTGTTCCACCATTCAATTAGTTTATGAATGCTAAATTTATATTTATCGAGCTGCTGGCCTTCTACAGTTTGTTGGCTGGTCAAGTCATTGAGTGTTCTTACGGACAACGCTTCAGGCGAGGAAGAAGATTTCATACATAGTCACCTTTTGTGCATTAATATAGTAATCTTCAGCATGTCCTTTTGCTATGACATGTGATTTAGAATGTATATTATTAAACAGAGATGATGAGAAACAATGTGCAGAAAATTGTAGAGTCGAGATACAGTAGCACAATGAAATAAGAACTCACTGTCGCAGACAGTTGCCAGTCAAAATGAAATGTAACTCACACGATAATCATGTACCAGTACTAAAGAATACTGGTACACAGGGAGAAACTAGTGCGTACTCTACTGAACAAGACAAGGTAAAGTATATATGCGAGGGCTGTTCAATAAAGAATGATCATAATGTTTTTACAGTCATAATTTTTCCCACTAAAATTCAATCTTATTGTAATCTGCTAGCTTAATGTGAAACAAACACGCCGTAGTAGTTTCATTGTTGGTACTCCTGGTTTCCACCTGTGAGAACCAGGCAACTTCACACATGTTCAGTATCGCCTACCGCTACAATGGAGGTAACACGCGAGGAACAATATGCGGCTTTGAAATTCTGCTTTCGTCTCAACAAATGTTCAGTTGAGGCCCATACAATGTTACAGGAGGCATATGGGGAGTCTGTGCTTCCCTACAGCACAGCTCGAAGCTGGTTCAACATATTTAAAGAGGGGGGACAATCAATTTCAAAGGAAGCTGGACCCGGTGCTCCAGTTACTGCTCTTACTGAGGAAAACATCAACACTGCTGCTGCCATCGTGAGAGAGGATCGACGAGTTACCTTAAGATCACTTTCTGAAATACTGAACATTTCATTGGGTGCCACCTACACGTTGGTGACAGAAACATTACACATGAGACGTGTTTGTGCGAGATGGGTTCCAAGACTGTAGATTCCCGAACAAAAGGACATGCGCATGCAGGTCTGCATGCAGTTAAAGTTGATGTTACATCATTTTGATCCTGAGAGCAAACAGCAAAGCTCAATGTGGAAATCTCCTTGATCACCAACCCCGAAAAAAGCAAAAGTGGTTGCTTCTGCTGGGAAAGCTATGGTCATCTCATTCTTTGATATTCATGGAATGGTTTATCAGCAAGCTGTACCTGCACACATATCAGTAACTATACAATACTACAGGGCTGTCCTGAAAATAGTGCAAGTCCATATCAGGCGCAAAAGACCACATATCCCTGAAGCGGGCTGGATGCTGCACCACGATAATGCGCGGCCGCATATTGCCAATGGTGATCTTGAATATCTTACAAAAATCAACGTGAAGTACATCCCTCACCCTCCCTATAGTCCGGATTTAGCCCCATGTGACCTTTTTCTATTCCCTAACTTGAAGAAACGCCTTCGTGGGAGGCATTATCCATCATCAGAAGCAGTGGTGAAGGCTGCGGAGGCGATTTTGAAGCATTTCTCAAAAAATGGTTTCCAGCATGTCTTTGAAGATTGGCAGAAACGCTGGGACAAGTGCATCGCATTCAGGGGAGACTATTTTGAGAAGGATCATCAAAAATATATGGATGAGTAAAGGAACGTTGTCAAAAAAAAATTGTGATCATTGTTTATTGAACAGCCCTCGTATATATTAGTGCAGCTTCTCATCAGGCACACCTAGTAACAATGACTAGTACTGAAGAAGTGTATCTTTTGTTTAGGTTGATTAGATAACGGAGGGAACACCTCGGCCCGCAATTAGATCTATTGTTCACCCCCGGGAGGAACGGATGAAATACAGGATACTTACGAGAGCAGGAATGGACAACTTAAGTGGCAGAGACGCGCTGAGTTCCCTAACAGTTACTGGATTGACCACGTAGTAGGAAGCGCTCGCGGCGACTTACCCAACCCGCCAGAGGACAGCACAGAGGTCCCCTCCAGCGGGAACCGGGGAGAGCTCGCCCTCGCACGTTACCACTCTGTTTGTTTACATATAATATGTGGGTTAAGGCTCTCACAAGACAAATTTAATGCTGACAGATTGCGCAGTAAAAAGCTTCTTCGACTCGTTCTCACCCTCAAAATTGTTGTTTTGGGATAGTCGTTTTACTCTACAACGTCCAATACCCAATACAAAGAACGCAAGGGCCAATTTAATACTTTTAAAATATCACCGAATCATCTGGAAGAAAAATGTGTATGACATCGCATGTTCAGATTGAACTAAATTTTATTGTCTTTAAAGGACGAAGATGCAGATACTCGTTAAAACTGAAATTTGAATTATTTATGGACCTTGTTTAACTACTCTGATTCTCAGTCTCTCATTCTACATTGGGCATGAAAGAGCACTTACTTCGCTCGGAATCCTCTTTATCAGGCTTGAGATTGTTTTACCTGTCATAAATTTAGGGTAGGGGATCACCGACTTTATTTCCCTTCCGAAGGAGGCCGTGTTTGAACCTGCGACCTCGGGAACCGGAGGCTAGCATGTTTTTCCTACATCATGGAGGATGACAGGTGATGATCATGGCGTTGATAATGATGGTGATGTGGGAATGCTAACGATATTCGATTTCCAACAGACACCACAAAAAGTCACGTTTCCAACTGGACTGTCTAACTTCACATAAATCTGGTAGAAAGGTGTGAGAGAATTCTGTTTGAACATTTCGTGAGCTTTTGTTCTGCAGGACATCTAGATCTTTAACAAGTGTCACGTCTGACCGCCTTTCAACAAAAAACAACATCGTTCCACCAGCCTTCAGTCAAAATATCCAATTTCAGATTTCGTGACAGTCCACTCGAAAAGCTCACGAGCAGCTTGAGTAAAATGTTATCAGTGGCGTAACGGAAATATCAGTGCTGAAAATATCGGCTCTTTACTTTTAATGATGGAGCAATGCGGTCAATAAAAATTATTTTATATTGCCTTTATAGTGTGCTGGGTCTCAATCCAGAGATACAACATTTTATTTAGAATTATATTCGATTCTCCAGTCACACAGTGTGAAACCTATAGAGAGAACCACTATAAATTAAATTATAATAATGATAATAATAAATAACTAAAATTGTATTTTCTTAAGAGTCAAGAAGGTAGAGGGATAAAAGAATATACATGACAAGATGGTAGGACCAGTTTTAACTTATGAAGGCGTATCAGGCCAGACTATCATTATCTAATAATAGTAATAATTACAATAATAAACTGCTATATTTTAAATACTTATGAACCAAAGGAATTACTGGCACTGAGAGATACATTGAAATAATATCTTCTTGGCAAATAACGAGACGATTTTGGACTTTGTGTCTGCTTCAGAAGAAATATTCGAACAAATGCCGTAATTTTTGTGCCCTGCAGGAAATCATTTCTCACCCACCCCTCCAACTACATGCTGGAATCGTCAATCGTGTTACGCTAGGCTACCCATCACTACTTGTTTACGCGAATTGCGTTAGAATTCATTTAGGCAGGTTATTTCTGACTTCCTCTTCGTTTCACTCATTGGTTCATGTTAGTATTTTCGGTTTTGTTTCCAACAAATCATACAGAAACGCATAGGGCTATTTAGAAACTAAATGTAGGTTAGAAAAATATAGAAATATTAGACAGAAAGAAAAAGAAAACGAAACACTTGTGGCCTGTTGCGTATTGGTCATTGCAATTTTACATAAAGTTTTCTTTTTAAGGGGGGGGGGGGTTACCTCTGTTTGTCTGCTCCGTAACAATGCTCTCTCGATGGGTCACGTGTTGTTACAGTGTTTTTCTTGCACATTTTTGGGAGTAAGTATTCGACAGGGCTTTAAATTTTTTTGGAAAGTATATTTAATAATGTATACCTATCAAAATTGTACAGCTTCTGGATTTATTTATTTTATTTTCTGCAAATTTGTCTTTTACACTGGTTTTTGCCATAATTAGTCGTTAGTATCGATTTATATTTGTGACGTTTCCTAGGGTTTTTATTTTCTATTCATCTTTAACTCTGACTTTTACCAATTGCTCTTAGTAAGAATTCATTTTATAAGGGCGCTAATGACCAAGTATTTGAGCACCCTTAAATACATATTAGCACTGTTACCATATAAGGGACTGGGCCACTTATATTTCTGCTCTCAGTTGTACTTAAAGATGACTATGTGACTCAAATCATTTGTGTATATACCCATAGAACAACAATGAAAAAATGTCCAGTTTTCATTTAAATCAATAGCAATAAATTAGATGACATAAGTAGACTGCTATGAAAATAAAATCATTGCAAATAAGCATCGCGAATGGCATATTAAAGCACATTAGAAGAGAAAGGGAGAGGGAGAAAGAAAAGTAAATTAACCACTAAGAAGTGTATAGGTATACTGATGTAATCTCTAATGTAAACACTTTCAGTGTTCTATTTCACTATCTAAATAGTTTGAGATTATTGTTGAGTATACAATACTTTTTCATAAAACTATTCAAAACTTTACATTTGGTCAAAAACAGTATAACAAGTAGTTCTATGCTTAGTATTTATATTTTTAAAGTATATTGGAGTTTCAGTGAAAGCCTCAAAACTTTAAATGTGTATATTTGAAAACCCCATATAAAGCGGATACGTAATAGATAAATGGGATGTTGGATTTCTTCTGTTACGGAAAGATTATTTTATAGAAATGTGATTCAGCATATTATTTTAACATAGTTCATTATCGATTAAAATGTAAGACGTGGACCTGTTTTGTTGAGGCTGATCAGCCTGAACTTGCCCCGCCAGTACTAAGAAAACGATGGACCTGTTTGATCCGTTAGAGAAGTGCCCTTAAGGTACGCCCTACATTGGGGTTAAAGGGCGTTGAAGCGTCACATTAAATCAGTCAGTGCCCCCTGCAGTCTCTAGAAATCAGCGAGAGAAAGTTGTTGGAGGGACGCTGAGTGACCTACAGTGCACCATGAGTGTAACGAACTCCAGTGTTTTGTGGCAGGAACCCGTTCCTTGCTCCTGTTACGTCGGATATTGCTCTGCTTGTATCCATATAGGGGAGAAGAGGGCATTTTTAGCATTTTTACTTTCTCTAGAGGAAGTAGATACTACATTCCCCTAAAGAAATTCAATATCGAGACTTGAAAGGATTACATATTTAGAGATATCGTGTATGTGTCGGTGTACAATAGAACTCATTAATGAAAAGTCGCACAAAGGCCAATGTCCATATTTGAGTCAATCTCTGTAGCAAACCAGGAGACGATTCCGAAGAAATTTTACGCATTTCAAACAACTTCTTGCATAAAATAAACATCCTTATGAAATGCCGGAAAAAATGAAAGAAAAAAATCGCCGTTTTCGGTTTTTTGGCTTAAAATCAGGTTTAAACATTATAGTTCCAGAATCTACCCTCAGCTACGCCCTAGCGTCATTTAAAGAGCCACCAGGTCAGGAATTAAACGCCAGTGTGCAGGCAGACGTGATCATTTAAGGACATTGGGAGGTGGCTTGGTTTCAAATATTACTTTTTGTTTTAATTTTAGAAAACTATACGAATTTTAAGCTTTAAAATTATACCAGATGAGTCAGCTGTCCCTACCTCGAAGCAACAATTGTGCTTTAAGTCCGTTTTCTTCCCTTACGAACTAAATACCTGAACTTTTTAGATAAAAAAAGCTCAGCATTCAGCGGAAAAGAGGTTTACGATTTATAAGGTACTCCCCAGTAACTCACAGCTCAAAAACGACTCATTTATTCACAGATTCCGCGTCTAATAGGTTTTATAACTTGAACGCTACTGTGTACATAGCTTCTCAACAAATTAAACCTCTTTGAAAAATGAACTAGTCTTAAGGTTTAGTTTCAGAACCATTAAAATAAATCGGCGGAAGTTTGTAATTTGAAACAGGCTAGGTACAATAAATTAGGGACAGCCTATATCTAAAATGGACGCTAAACAATCAAAACACACAGTTTATAAAATAAAGGTTTATTTCAGTTTCTGCGTAAGCTACGACACGTACATCCCTAATAACATATGCAATAGACGTCCAAGAAACAATTAAAACACTCTTAAAAGGTTCTAACAAAATATAGTGAGGTGGTCGGCGTGGTATTTGGCGGAAAACATCCAAATATTTAACAGAAAAGGCTGTTAAAAATAAGCATCTTAGTACGCGAGTGGAATTATATTGGTGAACGTTTGTCCTCAGTGATGTGAGTTCGAATCTCCACTTTAAGTATTTTACTTTTTTTTCTTTTTTCTTTCACATTGGAAGCCGTTTTTCTAGTAAAGAATAGTTCGGGGTGAGGGAGTTTCTTGAAAATCTTCGTGTCGTATTTAACCAACCATTTATTTTTTAGCTATGTTGTTCACAGATTCACCTCACACACACGGACCTTTTCTGAAAGTTTGTTATTTTTTTATTTTTGGGTTCGGGAACCAAAAAAAAAAAAAGTATAAAAAAGACCTGAAGCTTTCCTGGCGACGAATATGCTCAATTTCTTCTCGGGCAGCCAGCCAGGTGAAAATATTAGAAATCGACGTTTCGGCAGTGTGCTTCTCTCCCATCATCAGGATATTTATTAGATGTTATAACCCAATCACGCCATCTCCTGGCCTGGCAATTAATTTACTGAAAACAGTCGTTTGTTCAGTAATGCGAATTTTGATAGTGTTTTGTCTGTGTTTATATTTGTGTTATATCCCGTATTTCATTTGTGGCATAATATCTAATAAATATCCTGATGATGGGAGAGATGTACATTCCCGAAACGTCAATTTCTAATATTTTCACCTGGCTGGCTGCCCGAGAAGAAATTGAGCACAAAAAGTATATTTTCCCCGAAATCCGGTATCAAGTGTTTGGGTGGAATGCAGTAGCTTCTCTACCCATTATTTACGAGAAACTAAAAGTAGACCACGCGCGTGCATATCTCTGTGAAAAGCGTAATGAACATTGAAAAACAAATCAATACAAAACGTCACACATGAGTCAGACAGCCTTTAAGAAAGCCTGGCGTGAAGATTTATAGAAATTCTCATGAAAATCTTTTTCGTTATTTTTCCTTTTTTCAAAGATAGCTCACATGATCTTGTTTTTGATACATGAGTGACTAATAAACTTGAATTTTCTGTGAACAGCCTGTTTATTCATTTTTTTTTTTGTATTGACTTTTGTATACTTTTAAAAAGTAAGAAAATGCAAAATGTTACTAAGCAAAAATGTGGATATCGTTAAAACTGGCAATTTATGCTTTTTGGAGTTAATTATTTCCGAGATATTCCTTGTTACTGGCCTGAAATTTAAAAAAAAATATAGATACCCTTATCAAGTGGTGGTGGTGGTGGTAGTAGTCGTAAGAGTAGCAGTGTAATATATGTGGGAAGTGGGGAGTGCTTAAAAGCCCCACGCCTATGGGTGGTAACACTCCGTGGTCAGAAACTAGAGCTGCCACGCTCTAGCCTTCTGCTCCATGGCGAGCAAACTAAAGTGGCAAGTTGGCTATTCACTTAATCTCAAGGCCATGCCAAAACATGTATTTTCACGCAATCACATAACGATACATTGATTGAAAAATCTATCATTACATTGAAATTCGCAAATTTAAGTTACAAATTTGTCTAAATTATTAAGAAACAGAATACAGATACAATAATAGGCCATAGTAAGAATAGTTTAAAGAGAACTGAATAGAAAAAAAAGTGTGAATGAAACACAGAAGTTTCCGACAACACGCAATTTGTTAAACGTGCTCCTAGAGATTACTTACTCGGCATTTAAGTTTCCAGCACCTGGGATTTTCTTGCTAGTTTTCTTGTAGTGTTTAACGCCCGCTTTAACTACATACGGCATCGCAGGCGGTAACAGTAATAATACATGAAATGAAGATGGAGAACCGATGGAATGAGATGGCAGGGGAAACCGGAGATCCTGGAGAAAACTCGTCCCAGCACCGTGTTGTCCACTACAAATCTCATATGCGGTCGCCTGGGATCGAACCCAGGCCGCTTTGGTGAGAGTCAAGTGGCGCGCCGCACCTGGGAAAACCCTGGAAAAACCCCTATCCAAGTATATAGTTCAACCTAACCGAGATTAGAACTTGGGATCTTTTGAATGTGAGGCAGATACACTACCTCCATACCATGGCGGTGGGTAAGACAGTAAAAAATATCAGCTGTTATCTGTCATTAAGATAAATGGTCCACACTGCCAAATGAAAAGGGAAAGTGGTAAGGGATGAAGAATGAAGAACAATGTGTGAAGCACATGTAATTGTGCAGAAACTATGATTAATTGATTGATGTCTAGTTTAAAAGAAGTATAAAGCATTGATACACTCTTCCCCAATTCTTTGATGCCATTTCGCTCAACAAAGGTTGCAGCCGGGGTGCAAAATTTGGGCGCCAACAATACGTCGGCGAATATAAACTCCACAAAAGATAACTGCTTTCACTGCAACATTAAAGATACTTGAATGACTTTTACGGCAGTGCGTGCTAGAACACGTGTTTGTTTTCACTGATGACCCTCCCCCCCTAAATCCTTTGAGATGAGAGACGGGGTTGATGACAGCGCTCTAATAACATATGCACCCCGCGCTCACCACCAGCCTTGTTTATCATCCTTAACCTGACAGAGGGAGTCCCGCTAGCCAGCCCAGAATATAACTGCGTTTATATCGCCTTCCTGTCTAGTTGTTCATTTTATGTTTCTTAATCTGTACTTCTTCTGAATTAGAAGTATGACAGTGATAAAAGACCCGCAATGATCAGGCCCGTTCTTAAATATGTGGCTCACGGAAAGGTAAAATCGGAATGAAATATTCATTGCCATACCCCAGATCGGAGATCGGATCTTCGCTTTCTCTAACGCTGCACCAACCAACTGAACTACCATGTGTAGTGTGTAGTGTTTAACGCCCGCTTTTACTACATACGGCACCGCAGGCGGTGACACTGATGATGCATGAGATGAAGATGGAGCACCGGTGGAATGAGATGGCGGGGGAAACCGGAGGTCCCGGAGAAAACCCACCCCAACGCCGTGTTGTCCACCACAAATCTCACTTTGCGGTCGCCTGGGATCGAACCCGGGCCGCCTTGGTGAGAGCCAAGCGGTCTAACCACTGAGCCACGGCGTGGCCTCCTGAACTACCATGGCAACATGCCGGTAACACTTTAATTCCTCAACCAACTTGCATTTTTCCTGATAAAAGTATCACCCTGGCACTTTCACTCTAAAACCATCCTATGTAAGTGATATCAGTCTGGGTAGGTCAGTTAGGTGCTGGACTACTTAGCCAAAGGTTGCGGGGTCCATCTCTGTATTGTGGTGGTAGCTTATCTGTCTCACGTTCAAGAGGTCCCGAGTTGAAATATCGGTCAGGTGAAGGTATCTGGATAAAGTTTTTACAGGGGTTTCTCTGAGCTCTATGGAACCTGGGCTCATTTGAACATAATGTATTTAAAAGCAAAGAACTCCTGCGGGGCGAAATTTCGGCATACTGGCGGAGCGTTATGATCCTGGCAGTTAACAGCGTGGTTAACAAACAAACTAATTTAATTAATGTCAGTGGTTAATGCCCTAACAAGGATGCGTACATAGAAACCACACGAAGGCTCGCCACGAGCACAATGATGATCCGTTCCCTCAGTTTGGTTTAATACAAAACAAACATTTAAGTTCTTGCTAGGAAAAACCTTTACACAAAGACTGCATGTCATTGCCATCTCATCGCCGTAAAGGTAGAACATTGGAGGCGAACCCAATACCGATAAAGCAAAGGATGAGGGGGAGGTGAAAAATATCGTGAATTTCCAGGAAAATCCAATCCAGTTCTCTAGTTTTAACTTAATTAACGTCCTTCAACGCTAAGTCATATCAAACGATGAATGAAATGGGTGAAATGATGCTCAAATGAACCTAGAACTTAGAGTTACCCCACATTCGTCTTTCAGGATAAGGGAAAACCCCGGAAAATGCCTTATCCAGATAACTCTAACCGAGATTCGAACTCGGGACCTCTTGAATGTAAGACACGCTCGCTACTACCTACGGTACAAAGATGGGCTAATCCAGTGTTCGAATAAGCAACAGTAGCCATAAGGATTTCGCTGATAATAATCATACAAGTGTGAACCTCAAATGTGTATCTTGAACTTCCTTTGAAAATTCTATGCTCCATGTCCCTCTAACCATTTGGAGGAAGTGTGCTCTCCTCAGTCCAGTACGACGAGCTGTTATTTTGAGACAGTGCAATGAGGCCAAGGGGGGTCATTGTTCTGTAACATGATATCCTAAGCTCCCTATGCAGGCATGAGGAACTCCCCACGACGCGGATGCACAGAAAACGGCGTACGTGCGTGCACTCAGGGCGTCAAGGAAGCGCCGCACAAGTAATGCACCACCACCAGTGTTGTCATCCCCACCACAGCAACAGGTTCTACAAGATGCTGAGTAAGCGGGTCACGTGAATCGCATCGAGCTGTTACACAACACATAAATAAAGCATCGGTGGCCAGAATGCGGAAACTACGTAAAGAACCTGTCGCACATCATTGGCACTTTGGGCTACCAGCATGACAATTACTGCCAGTGGTTCGGTCAGAGACGTCATTTGATCCTTCATTTTGGATATATACAAGAAACATCCTGTTTTGGTGTCCCTTCTTTAGGATGTCGAACCGGATGACAAATGAATGTTATTAGAATGACCCTCCGAAAACGGTAATTTCCCAGCAAAATCTCCAAATTTTAGCTAAGGTTGACATCATCACTGAACTTCGAAACGAAACCCCTTTCAAGTATCCATCAAAAGGATTGAGGTGTTTACCTAAAATGTACAAAAAGAATGATATAGAAGACGTGGAGCATTATCCAATCCATATGGGGAAGTGATGAGGTCAGCTTCACGCGTCCCCCAGCCAGAAAGTTGGTTCTCATGAGCCAAGATCAGTACTAACAATTAACTACTCTTCATATTATTCAAGATGTAGCTTCTATGAGCCCATAAACTTCGCACTACATCGGTCATACGTATTTCACGGCTGCAACTGAAACACCGTGCTCCAATTTCACTCCTCTGCCTGAGATTAAATCTAACTTGATCTTTATTTTTTAAACTAACCAGGACGGTCTAAGTTTGGAAATATCAATATCATTCTTGTATGATCATATACCATGGCTATAATTTTTAAAAGCCTATTTAATAAATGAAACATTAACATGCTTTAATGTTGGATCTTATAGAATAATCTCACCTAAGAAAAATGGTTATTAGGAAGTACTTGGTGCATTCAGCTTGCCAGGGTTTTTCTTCTGTAGGAAGCCAAGGCTCATGCATTACTAAGGCTTACTGCTGAAAATTCATAATCCTTGCAGTATCTGCTTTCATTCGATTTCGACTTCACTGCTGTCTCTGTTTTCTATCATTTTACAATTATTAGATTTAGGGTTTGTAATTGGAGATGCTGCATTAGTGGTATCAATTGGTCTTGAGAACAAAAGCTACAGGCAACGGCCCTTTTTGCTTCTACCGTGAACCCTGAGCGGGGGATAAGAGGAGAGATCCGAAGGACGACCAGATCCGGATGAACAACGGGCGCGAACATGAACAGGGTCCCTAACGTAAAGACCAAATTCACGAACCAGGGCACCCCGCCGAACATTGTTGACTGGTCCTACAACCAGAAACAGATGGCTATGTAGGAAATTATGGGTATAGTAATATAGGGACAGGAAAGTCGTGTTAGAAGAGTAATTACCCCAAAATTCGCCTACCGATACGAGGAAATCACGAAAAACCCAATGATCAGAGCGGGTGGTCACCGGAAATCCAACCCTGACCTACATAATACTTCGGTAGACACCAATCCTAAAAGCGAGTGTATTGGATACTTTTTTCCTCGGTAACTACCTCACTAGTAACGCACTTTACATATTCTGGGTCTTCAGAATTATTGATTTTGCATTTATTTCACGATATAAACAACGCAGCCAATATATACAACATTACTACGCATACCCTCTTAAACATTCAGAACTCCTTGATAGCTTGTCAGTAATTCTAAAGCACCTCACTGGTATAGCTCCAACGGAATTAAAATGAAAGTCAACAAAATGGACAATTTAGTTCCACGCATGGAAAAAATGGTATATACATCACGGGATCGAAACATATTTTTCCTTCAGTGCATTTGAAGCTCTTGGGATATATTCCTTGGTTTCCAATTACGTACCTCTGGAAAATCATGTGTTCCCGATGCAAAATTTTAGCTAAAAGCCTTTATATGTGGCGACAAAACAGCTAACCTTGCTGTTGCTATTGCTCACTTCCTTTTGCTGTACTATTATTTTACTGGTAAATACGAGGGCTGTTCAATAAAGAATGATCATAACTTTTTAAGGTCATAATTTTTCGCATTAAAATTCAATCTTATTTTATTCTGTTAGTTTAATGTGAAACAAATACGCCGTAGTAGTTTCATTGTTGGTATTCCTGGTTCTCGTCTGTGAGAACCAGGCAAGTTCACACATGTTCAGTATCGCCTACCGCTACAATGGAGGTAACACGCGAGGAACAAACTGCGGCTTTGAAATTCTGCTTTCGTCTCAACAAATCTTCAATTGATGCCTATACAATGTTACAGGAGGCCTATGAAGAGTCTGTTCTTCTCTACAGCACAGCTCGAAGGTTGTTTAAAATGTTCAAAGAGGGGAGACAATCAATTTCAAAGGAATCTGGACTGGGTGTTCCAGTTGCTGCTCTTACAGAAGAAAACATCAACACTGCTACTGCCATTGTGAGAGGTGATCGACGAATTACCTTAAGATCACTTTCTGAAATACTGAACATTTCATTGGGTGCCACCCACACGTTGGTGACAGAAACATTACAAATGAGACGTGTTTGTGCGCGATGGGTTCCAAGATTATTGATTCCCGAACAAAAGGACAGTCGCATGCAGGTCTGCATGCAGTTAAAGTTGATGTTAGAGAAAGATCCGGAGTTTCTTTCAAACGTAATCACTGCTGATGCAGCTTGTCTACATCATTTTGATCCTGAGAGCAAACAGCAAAGCTCAGTATGGAAATCTCCTTCATCACTAAACCCCCAAAAAGCAAAAGTGGTTGCTGCTGCTGGGAATGCTATGATCATCTCATTTTTGATATTTATGGAATGGTTTATCAGCATGTTGTATCTGCACACACATCAGTAACTGGACAATACTACAGGGATGTCCTGAAAACATTGCATGTCCATACCAGGCGCAAAAGACCACATTTCCGTGAATAATGCGCGGTCGCATATTACCAGTGTTGTTGCTGAATATCTTGCAAAACTCACCGTGAAGTGCATCCCTCACCCTCCCTATAGTCCAGATTTAGCCCCATGTGACTTTTTTCTATTCCTTAACTTGAAGAAACGCCTTCGTGGGAGGCATTGTCCCTCATGAGAAGCAGTGGTGAAGGCTGCGGAGGCGATTTTGAAGCATCTCTCAAAAAATGGTTTCCAGCATGTCTTTTGAAGACTGGCAGATAGGCTGGGACAAGTGCATCGCATTCAGGGAGACTATTTTGAGAAGGACCATCAAAATTATGAGGATGAGTAAAGGTACGTTGTCAAAAGATATTGTGATTATTCTTTATTGAACAGCCCTCGTAGAATGGACCCTGCCCTCTACAGGGTCCTGACTCCTCCCTACATATATTTATATCGATTAACATGAAGTGGATAGTTTAAAGTTTTGTATCGATAGTTTGTTGAAGAATTGATAGAGAAATGCAAGTATAACTCATGAGAAAGTTTTTGTCATCGGTTTGTCAGTAATGGAAGTACTGGATTCTACCCAAAACTACGGCATCAAGATTTTATCAATACTCTACCAAAGTTACCTAAAATTATTTCTCAAAAAACTCTTATGTTGCACCCACATGACTTTCTCCAATCTTGTACACACTCTTCTTAGAAACGTTTATTCCTCTGTGTACTATGTTAATCGAAAGAAATACCTGTAAAAGTTGTATTTTTGCACATTTCCTAGAGTAAGCTTTTTTTATTTTTATTTTCCTTATGTTAGCATCTTTTATCGTTTCTGTTTGATTACTGTTTGTTTTCTGTACCTTTTACATACATACACTATACGCATAAACACCCATGCTCAAGGCGGGTCACGAACTCGCGATCCTCTGCGCGAAGGAACGTTAGAGACATACGCTTTAGCGACCACGGCTACTAGAACGGGCCACTTTCAGTAATAGTCATTAAGAACTCGTTCCTATATGATGACTTTGAAATTGCGTTTTCTTTGCATGGCCGAAAGAGAGGAGAGAGAGAGAGAGAGAGAGAGAGAGAGAGTACAAATATGACTATGTTTGAGAAAGTATAGGTATTTGAAAATACAAAACAACCACAGGGATAATATCGGAAACAGCTTAAAAATAAGGGTTTTAACTAGCTTTACATTTTTGATATAGTAAGATTTTGTCTATCTCTTGCGGATTAGCAGTTATACAAAATTCATTAATAATTAACAGTTCAGAAGATATTCCCAGAAAATCTACCACGAAAATGAAAATGAAAACTGTTAGATCCTTTTTGAGAAAATAAAAAGTGCCGAAAATTTTTCCATGTAAAATCCAGTTTTGGCTGATGAAATTTTCCTGAAAATCGTGCGTGTCGCATGCTTGGAAGAAACTGAATATAAATACAAAATCTGGTATTGAACCAAGCCTTCGCTTTTTAATTTTATTATTCACATGGCCCGCCTCTGTAGCGTGGTGGTAGTGGTGGTAGGGTGACTGTCTTAAGTTCAAGAGGTCCCGAGTTCGAATCTCGATCTGGGTGATTTACTGGATGAGTTTTCTTTTCTTTTTTTCGGAATTTTCACTTATGAAAGATGAATGTCTGGTAATTCTAAGCTCTATGAACCCTGGGCTCATTTGAATACAATTTCCCAACATTATTCATCGTCCGATATAGCGTAACATTGGAGGACGTAAATTAAAAAAAAAACTGTCACAGGCGCAGAGACATACGGACTTTTTATAGCACTTTTATAAATTTAGGGGGGTCTCAAAATATGTATTTGCGGTGAAATCATAAATATCCAATTTTTGGATGAATTATAATACTTCCTCTATTTACTGTAAGTGGTGGTAAATGTAAAAGTGTGTGTGTGTGTGTGTGTGTGTGTGTGTGTGTGTGTGTGTGTGTGTGTGTGTGTGTGTGTGTGTGTGTGTGTGTGTGTGTGTGTGTGTGTGTGTGTGTGTGTGTGTGTGTGTGTGAACAGCATAACTGAAAGGCTAAATGCCGTATGAATACATAACCTGACACGTAAGTTCACAGTATGTTACAAGGACGTGACACAACTTTTTAATGAAAGTGTCCCCCGAAAACTTTACATGAATATTTTGGTCATTTTTGAAATGGGTATAAACAATGTTTAACAACATATTAGTATCACTATTGGAATGTAGGTTTTGAATTTTCTGTAAATTACCTATTAAGTGCCTTCATTCCGAACGATTCTTGTGTAATTAAAGCATAGGAGATGGATAAATAAGTTATATATTCTAAGGAGATCGTAGAGCCGGTTAAAATATATCATAAATGGCATATAATGACATGAATTTTATGTGAAATTAGCCATTTTCAAAGTTCGGCTAATTATGTTGAAAAGTTCACGATGCACAGATATTCCTGTTGAAAAAACTGCTCTATTAATGTAAATATAAGTAATATTTTATGATTTTACTTAAGTTATTCAATTATATTGGTAATATTGGATGGGTCACATGCCCCCATTTTCACCGCTGAACTACGTCTTGCAGAACTTGCGCTATAGTCTGAATACTAGAAATTGTTGAAGCTCTGACCTCCAAAGAAATGACCGTAGGTAATTGATGGGAAATGACAGTGTAACGGTGTGGTAAAGGCGTCAGGGTAATGAAGAGCTAGTCGTTTGTGAGCCGATATTATGTGACGAGAGCGTTGCCCCATCTGTCACTACGGTCGGCTGTTGAGCGAGCTGGTAGTAGTTCGTGTTGATGACCCTTGTACCGTCTTCTGCAAATAACGGCAACCAGCAGCGGCGCGGGGGGCGCCCGGACGACGACCCACGGACCAACACGTGCACTCGCTCTCCTGAGTCTTGAACACACCCCTGCTGTGACAGATCAGGGTGACATCCTATCATATGTACCGAGGCGAGATTTCATGGAATTACTCTCAATTCCCCAGCCCAAATATGAGTCAGACATCATTTAAGAATGACATCTACTGTGACTCCAGAACGTATTTGGGTCTAAAAATATATTTAACCTTAATTGTTATTTTTATACGGATCGTGTAAATGAGAAACCGTAAAAATTAAACTTCTTGTGGAACTGAAATCTTTTTATTAGATTGCTCCTCAAACGAATTATGTGTCCATACACATACACTATTTAGAGTAACTGCATGCACACCAGTACCGTTATTCATATTTCAAACTAAAACAAATACAAGAGCACTTCTATTACACACTTCTTTAAACTAGTGTATAAACTTTTCATTGCTTCTTTGTTTTTACACATATACACTAATCATAGTAATGATGTGATCATTTAAACCGAAATAGATATATAATATCTAGAGCTTAAATTGTTTTATGTAGGTATACTCCATTAGAGTGACATAGCAGCGCAGAACCAGCTCCTACCACGTAGTTTACTCCACATAGAGAAGACACTTGCAAGGATGCGACCGCATCCTTTATTAACTGGAGCAGTGTTTTTTGCTCAGTCCGCTTTCATCCAGTAGGAAACCATTCATATCTAATTTCAGTCAATCCGAAAATGAAATGAAATGTGTAGTGTTTAACACCCGCTTTTACTGCATACGGCACCGCAGGCGATGACACTGATGATACATGAGATGAAGATGGAGCACCGGTGGAATGAGATGGCGGGGGAAACCGGAGATTCCGGAGAAAACCCGTCCCAGCGCCGTGTTGTCCACCACAAATCTCACTTTGCGGTCGCCTGGGATCGAACCCGGGCCGCCTTGGTGAGAGCCAAGCGGTCTAACCACTGAGCCACGGCGTGGCCTCTCAGTCAATCCGAGACAACAGAATACCCTCCCCTTATGGAATAAATCACTTGATAGGAGCTGGTTTCCCTTTACTGCTGTCAGTCTAGTTATAAATAGAACCATACAATGGGAGAATTCGGTAACCGCCTTTATAAACATCCATGAATTTTATTCCACCAATTAATAGTGTAACAACGTTCCGTTATAGTGCCTCCGTTTCTCTCTTTCTCGCATCACATGTGTTTACAACATGATAAATAATACCATCATCAGTATTATCAAACCTTGGGTAAGAATGACCTTGCCTGACCGTATTTTTAACAACTGTATAGCAACAATGCATTCTGAAATTACTGAATGTCTTTCCCAATAAGCAGCGACAGCAAGAATGCAGTATGTATAGAAACAGTTCTAACATATCTTAACACAGTATAAACATAGCTTATAAATGAGTAAATAATTTAAAGTGTTTCACACATGCGGGATAAGAAACATGTAAGATACTGATGGGAAAATTTACAACCAAAAAACGTATAACTGAACTAAATATTAATGGATTAACGCTAATGCCCCAAAAAATAATGTATATCTACAAAATACGTCTAAGGCGGTATATTGTACACACACACACACACACACACACACACACACACACACACACACACACACACACACACATATGTTTAATGGAGATAAATTGTCAGGTTTAGTATGTAGAAATTTTAAATTTAGATATTCTGTTTATTTTTTTCTACTTGTTTTCATGCTACCAGGTTTTTGAATGCTTAAAAATATATTAAATGTTTTCGTGTTGTGTGTTTACAACATTGTTTTTTTGCTGTAATACCTAAAATTGCGGTAAAAGATAAAATAGAAGTTACTAACAAACCCTCAATAATGAATTCGTAAATACCTCTGTTGCGAGTAGAGTTGAGACGTGTTGATGGCACAAAACCTGCTGAAACAATTTTCAAAGTTTTTCGACGTGTTCTCAACTTCCTCACTAGCCTAGTTTCCACGACTTTACAAATGTGTTTCTCTTCCAGTTAAAATTGCATAGAGAATAATTTCACCAATCGCCGCGCTCGACGGTAACATCATTGGGATTTCCTCGTGGTTTTCCTCAGTAAATACCACATATTTAATACCTCGATGTCTTAGTAAGTGTAAGATAATAATAATTAACAAACATAAAAATTGACGGTAATAATGCACTGCTAATCTACAGATAATAAAATCTGACAGACTGGACGTCACCCTAATGTTATCTGCTCGGCACATGTAGAAGGAGAATATGAAATGTGTAGTGTTTAACGCCCGCTTTTACTACATACGGCACCGCAGTTGGTGACAATGATGTTACATGAGATGAAGATGGAGCACCGGTGGAATGAGATGGCAGAGGAAACCGGAGATCCGGAGAAAACCCGCCCCCAAGCGCCGTGTTGTCCGTCGCAAATCTCTCTTTGCGGTCGCCTGGGATCGAATTCGGGTAAACTTGGTGAGAGCCGAGCGGTTTAACCACTCAACCACGGCGCGGCCTTATAGAAGCAGAGGTACAGTTGTCTAGCACTAAGGTTCTGCAGACACGTGACGTAGCAAGATGGTATGGTACACGGATAAGAACTAGAAGGTTGACTACCACAGACGATTACAAGGCATCTCCTCACAGATCCGTCGTGATATGAGCACATAGTTTCGTAAAACTTTTTTTCCCCTTTTTAAGTTATGCCCGCCAACGTAAAGTCATATCGCACGCTAAATGAAATGAATGAAATGATGCTCAAATGAGCCCACGGTCCATAGAGCTTGGACTTACCCGACATTCATCTTTCACGATAAGGAAATAACTTCTGAAAGAAACCTAATCCAGCATTTTTTATTTATTTTGAAAAGAAAAACATATACCTATATATTTTTTTCTTTTCCTTATTTTACCGTTTTATTGCTCTCGTTTGATTGCTGTTTTTATAGCTTTTACACATATACTATATACATATAAATACCCATGCCCAAGGCGGGAGTCGAACACGCTCTACGACCACTCTAGCGACCACGGCTACGAGGACCGTCTAGCTCGGGAACTCTTGAATGTGAGGTAGACACGCTACGACTTTGGTTTTAGTATTGCCTAGATGCATAATAATAAAATAGCGGAATGAAATTCATGACCTAACGAGGAGGCCTTGCAGTCACTTGACGGTGTTTCAGTAATTTACAGCTTGAAATTCAAAGTCGTAATATTCAAGAACAGATTCCAGACGCGATGGTTTAGTGATACCAACATATAAACGTGTTCCTTTGCATATACCTACAGATTACCCAGTCACTACAACAGCTATAAAATAGTTCGTTTCCCTCTTTGATTTAGTTTTTTATATCGCGCAGCTGTTCTTCATGTTCAAACAGCTTTCTTACTTCTTCACAATATTATGGGAATTTTAACCGCCTTTCCCGTTCTTTTGCTTTAATGTGCAAGCGAGGTTTATCTTCTCTTAAATTAACTCTTCCTTTCTCTTTTAAGTTAAGAGCACTAAAGCCTTTTAGACGACAAATGCCATTTCCAGTTAATGAAGAATCTTTTCGTCTGGTCTCTATCGGTTCCTTAGGTTCAATCACCAGTTCCCTCTGACTTTAAACCGTAATCTAAAAAGCTTAGTTTGAAAATCGTCCCGTAGTAGCGTGTTAGAGATAAATCCTTTGATTTTATCCAATATACATACAAAACAAATGGATTACACAACTCAAGCATAGGTCGCAAAGTCTTTGTAACGTTAATTTTGAGCACATAATGCACAGAAACTTTCAAATGTAAACTTATATAATTTTAATAACTGTTGCAATAAAATGTATTACTTTCATTTGACTTTCCATATCATATGACTTATTTTAATATTTTCGGAGAAATTGTTTGTTACATATTTGTTGTTGGTACAAAGTGGATAGAGAAAACTGATTCGAAATCAGATGTTTAAAAGCGAGTTGCTATTGCTGGTCTGGAACGTCATATTCTTTTCATGACATTGCAAGGAACAATTAAATAGAGACAGTACTTTAAAAATATTACAAAAATTTAACATTCAAACCAATAACAACAGATATCTTGAAAATAACTGGGGCTACAAAACGTTATTTAAATAGTGTGTTTTACAGATATCTATATTTTAATGTAGTGAGTTTTGTTACAGCTTATGGTTTATACAAAATTATACATATTTATTCAGAATGAAGAGAGCTTCACAGGATTTTCCTAAGAAATTCAAGATTTTTTTATGTAAATATCTTAAATACACCTATGTAGTTTAATCAGTATCGTTAGTAACTTTCGAAAAAAAAAACATTATGAAATGGTAGAGCCAGACTGAAAAATTCAATGCCATAGCTGGGATTTGAACCACGGAACTTCTGGTTTCCGTCCAGCCGCTCTAACGGCTCCAACGCTGTTAGAGCGGCTGGACGGAAAGCAGAAGATCCGTGGTTCAAAGCCCGGCTATGGCATTGAATTTTTCAGTCTGGCTCTACCATTTCATAGTGCGTCCTACACACAGCTAGTGTGAAAGAACAATTAATTTCCAAAAAAAGCATTACTCTATACATTAGATAGATTCGCGATAGAGAAAATGAACGTTAAATATGCTTGTGTTGAATACATCTATCTCATCTAATATTTGCAAAAAGTTATTTAAGGTGGGGTCAAATGTAATGGTGCAAACACAAGCTTTTAATACTGAAGTTTATTTACAGCCTTGATTCGAGTATAAATTAATTTCAAATGGAGTTTTCTGTAGCAAAAATATCCAATTTAGAGCACTTTTCTCTCTATAAATAAGATAATTTCTCAAACATTGTTCAAGCAATTGTTTAAGTAAGATGCAAGATGCTTCATCTGCTATTGCAAAAGTACGAGCAATTCGGATTAAATAATTCTAAAACTTTGAACTTCTATCACTCAAACAATTTAAACAGAAGATGTGATTTATTACCTAAACTTAGATCAGAAGTGAGAATTTATTGTTAAAGATTATAGTTTGCAAATTATCAGTGAAATTAAAGCTTGATTTATTTTGCTTCGATATTCAATGCCACGAACAAAAGTTACATTTCACACGTAAGACTACAGTAAACATGGAAATAGATGATAATAGCGAATTCTCTGCCAACTATATACAGATAAAGAAAGCAGGCAAATTGGATGGCAACCTAATGTCATCTGCCCGAACGTGAAGTATCAGAGGTACATTTCCAGGCACTAATGCCTGTGTGGACAGATGATGACAAGGATGAGGCCTAGAAGGAGTTCGCCACACGCTGAATCACAAGATATGTATATTTAGATCTGTCGTGTTACAGCAACATAAATAGCACAGGAAAATGAACGTTAAAAAAATGTTTGCGCCCTAAGCTATATTTGGCAACTGATATCGCTGTTAAAATACCTAAATATTGATTAAAACTGTTTCAAATATTTCAATGAATTTTAGGTAGAATGTACTCACACTGTTAAGGAATATACTCACACAATTTGAAGAAAATTCACTGAAATGTCCTTTTCATCTGACTTAGATACCTAACTTCAAAGAGCAAAGCATATTTGTACTACGTAACTGTCACAAAGTTTGTATCCGAAAGGTTATGTATGCCATATACTAATGCCATTAAAGCAAAAAGTATAAGAAACCTGTTTTCAATTATCAAGCTCTTTGATGGTACAAACTAGCTTTCGCATTTATGTTGTTACCCAAAAGTTTTGCAAGCACTAATTTTGTTATCAGTAGTGTCGATTTTGGGGCCTTTGTTTGCCAATTATTTCCTACATAGTACAAAACGCTATCTGCAAATACTTTCTCCTATTTTCACCAAAACTAAATTATTTATGTGACGAACAATTTAGATAAACACTTAGTCTCGTGTAAAGCATGCAAGAAGGTTCAAAATTGAGGGTATTCATATATTTTTATACGAAACAACATGACATAATATAACTTTAATGAACTAGTCCTCTTTTAATTGGAAAAATGAAATTATTTACTTAAATATCGCTTATTGGATGTCTACCAAAACTGGGGAACGCATTATAACATTATTACTTCCTTTGTTACGTATGAGCAGCAGATATGTATTAAAAAAAAAAATATGATGTCCAGATTTTGAGGCTTCTGAACCCACTCCAAAAATCAATTTTAGAAAACGTTTCTTGTGAGTGTGCGTAAGTGAGCGTGAATGGGTGTGAGTGTGTGAACTGTAAGTCAAAAAAGCAAAAAAATTAAGTTCAGTTTCCTACAATAATGACAGGCAGATTTATAAGAAACTCTCTCCACACCAAATTATCATTTACATGCCGCCTCGTAGCGTAGGTGGTATCGTGTAGACCTCCCGTTCAAGAGGTCCCTAGTTCGAATCTCAGTCAGGGTGAGTTATATGGATAATATTTTCTTTCCGGGGTTTTCCCTTATCCTGAAAGACGAATGTCGAGTAGCTTTATGTTCTGTGGAACCTGGGCTCGTTTGTACATCATTTTACCAATTTCATTCATCGTTCGATATGACTTAACGTTGGAGGACGTAAATTAAAAAAAATCATTTAAGTATACGGCACATTTCTCGAAAGTTTTGATTTTTTAAAAAAATGAGCAACGATTTTTATTAAACTACTGTTTAAGGTATTTTCCTAACAAATGAAATGTATATGTTGAATTTACTGGGATTATCCTCAGAAAGCATATTCGTTATGCATTTTTTTGAATAACTGGTAAACTGGAAGACATAGGCACAATCTTGCTACACAAAAAAACAACAAAAATAAACAAACAAACAAAAAGAAAGAAATAGACCGTGTTAAAGCACACAATTTATGTCAATAAATTTCTTACAGAGTTAAGCATTTCCAAAAATTCTTTTTTATTAGTTAGCATTTTAAAATACTTACACTTCTTTTTAAAATAGGAAGTCATTATTCGCTTATTTTCACCCTTCTATCTGCCTGTCTTTGCTTCTTTCTTTCCTTGGCCATGCAAAATGAACAGAATTTGAAGTCATCACATAGCAACTAACTCTTTGAAGATTTTCTATTGCTTAAAGCCTTCTATATTCCCCAATCCTGTTATGGTCTACAATGAAATATATAATAAAACAAATTCTGAAAATGTTTATTTCGACTAACGTTTGTAACACGACTAACAATTTGCACAAGTGTGATTAGGAAAAGTCATGCGAGTGCAACACAGCAGACGTTTTGTACTGTGTTTTAATGGATCAAACATATCTCTACTCCTTCCAGCAAAAGAGGAATCAAAAGCTCTGTCTGAATTTTTGCCGTAGATAAGTGCTAATATTGTACTCTATGTGTATCTTTTCGTGTGTGCATTTTATTTAGCATTACCTTAAATCGTTGATCTTAACATGACATTCCATTAAGTAATTCACAACTTCTGTTTCAGATTAAATCAGCAAACGCTTCCATGCCATTTTCAAGTTTTTTTTTTCTTTCGCGCGTGGTTTGAGTTTCTTATTATTAGGCATCTATGAGCAAATATTAGGAGAAGGCGTGAAATTTCATCTGCCTGATTTTATTGAACTCTCCCTTCATAATCATTGTTGTGATGCAAATTGGGCTACGGGAGGGCGTCGACCTCCAGCTGCCGATCAAGGAACTAATTTACGGCTGCCGACATCTCGAATTTGTCAGCAGCGGAGCACTCTTTCATTTCCCCCGGGATAAGGCATATCACATAACGTGCTTCAAATTAGATTTCCACTACAGCAGAGCTCACAAACTACCTCAGCTAGAGTCTTCATTTGAAAGCTCTTCAATTATTCCCCATACGGTTTTATACTGTTTTCTTTCTCATCAACAGTTATATTTTAAATCATTGTAGTATAAATTGCAGTACAGAATTAATAAGCGTATCAGTTTAATCTTTTCAAAAGCTACTGAATATTAAACGAAATAAGTATGTTATTAGAAATATTCTAAAATACTGAGTTTATTTTGAATGATGTGACTGGAAGCCACCGACTCTGTCGGTTTGAATGACCAAGCTCTACGTTAGCCTAGCTCACGCACATACATGGGTGACGATATTTGCAGTTCGGCATAACGTCAGCTACAATTTAAACATAAATTCCCCGATTATCATTTTCCTAGTAAGTTCACAGTTTGTTAATTGACTTCAATTATTTATAATCAAAATAAAAAAAAATAGGAGAAACGTGTCTGCCTCAAACTCAAGAATATGAAACTTGGTATAGATGAATTAATTTATTTGTTTTCTTCTGACTTTTTTATTTGAGGGTGCAATGTTAGTATAATACTCTATAAAAGTGTAAGAACCGCTAAAGAAGTACGGTGACTCCCACATTTACGAACGTTACTCTTCCACAACTGTGAAAGGAGAACAGTCCGCCACTGGTACAAACAAGAAAACATTAGCAGCTCACACGCGCTCAAGCAGGTGAGAAAGAATAGGTTGCAGACGCCGGAAGTGAGCAGTTTTTTGTGTTTTCGTGCCGGTCCTATCTCCAAGTGGCCAACAAAGGATGGCTTGCGCAGGCGTTTGTCAGATTGCTGCACGTGCTTATATTTGGGCAGGTGCAACATTGAAACAAAAGACGAACAGAGTAAAAGAGTAATTGTAGAAAGAAGCCAAACAGAACAGCACAAAAAAGTACTAGACGATAAAATTAAATTAAAACACGAGAGAGAGAAACAAAGAGAGATATCGCTTGACAAATGAAAGGTAGATTTCGTTCTAAGCAAGAAGTCTTGATAAAATGAGTCCGACCTCCTTTAAATTTCACCGAGTACACGATTTTTACTTTCTCTGCTAAACATCTATGATAAATAGAGGTAATGCTGTTTAAGAGCCAAAAATTTGAACATAAATTGACATTTTTAAAATGGAGACGAATACTTTTTGGAGTCAATATATTATACCGAGCAAAATGATTCCATGGTAACGTGTGAGACTCCCATTCGAAGTTCGATTCCCGACTCTGATCACCAGCCGCTAAGCAGATGGCTGGGTTATTCCTCTTCTACCATACATTTTCTTCATTGTCTATTTCAGGGTTGAAGGACCAGGCGACAATATTCGGTGTGTGGCGGTTCGGCGATCGGGGTGCGCTTATGAAGTTGTTGCTGGTGTCGGTTGACTCACATGTTCTATGTGAGCAGCATCCCCTAAGACAGTGTTGTCCAACTTTCTCATGTGCTCGGGCACATTTTACCCATACATGAGAAGGGGGCGCCACTACTATCGCAACCACTATTTTTACTACTACTACTACTACTACTACTACTACTACTACTACTACTACTACTACTACTACTACTACTACTACTACAACTACCACTACTGCCACTGCCCCACGACTACCACTACTACAAACACGTATCGGTGTAAAAGTGTTTCAAAGAATTACATTTTAAATTTCTTAGGTTTTCAACTTACATAATTAATGTGTAGTTTGGCAGTGCATGTTCGCTGTAAGCGCAGAAAAATCCGGTGTGTAGCTGGAAGAAGCTGCATTTAATGCGTCATCTAGATGTGAGTCTCTTAAAATGGATCGGTATTTATTTTTGACGATGCTCATAGACGAAAATGTGACCTCGTAAAGATATGTAGAGAGAAGAAAAAGTTTTTAAGGAACACTGCCATTGATGGGATATTTATTCCTGTTCACCAGAATCAAGAAATGGGTTGAACTTGATAAACATGATTTCAAAGACATATCCTCTTGAAGATTTAAAATTTCCATTTCTAATTCTTCAAGATTACAGTTTCCAAAGATCTCACATTTGCTATCTCCAAGTTCAGTAACGTCTACTGAAGCGAATGGGTTATTGATAAACATAATCATTGGCTCAAGTGCTGAAAACTGGCTAAACCTGTTAAAGTGGTGCTGTTCGAACGGTTACCATGGATTTATCTTTGGTAATAGATACCTCTCAGATAACGCACTGATTACTCCACGTGGAGTGAACATATATCTGTCATTTGTGATTTCTGCGAATTCCATTGGCTGAAGTGATGCGTTCATTGGTGCTTAGCACACGAACGGGAGGCGCGTCAGTACTCCCCTCACTCTTACAAGAATAACCAGTGCGTTATCTGAGAGGTTTCTGTTAACAAAGATAAATCTGTGGTAACCGTTCCACCGGCGCGACTTTACTAAATTCTGTGACTAAAATTTCAACTGTTACATACTGCTGTTACATAATGAACACACGGGGTTTCCTCTGAATTCCACAAAACAATACGGCTCCTCCCAATCATTATTAAAACTGTAAGTTCTTTGTCTCTTAGCCATATTAAGAACATCCAAGCAGCATAAGACACAACAGTGAACTCATTCACAATCTTCCAAGTTATACTGAATGTTTATAAAAACCTGACTTCTTAGTTCCTATTAACAAACCGATCCTTTCGTTATCGCTACCACCTGCAATGTTAAGAGGAGTGAACTTACTGCATCCAGTGACTCTGCATCCAGGTCTGCTATTCGTTGATGAAAGGAGTACAGTTTCGAGTGTACAAAAGCAAGTTTCATGGTCATTGGTGTATACTAAGATGTTTGCAAGAAAGTAGTTTAGTGCCGAAATATGATGAACTCTTATTCTCAGAATAAAAATTGGCTCAAGAAGGGCACCAGGAAATCAAATTTCGGATGCCATGGCGCTCTCGGGCGCCTTGTTGGACAGAGCTGCCTTTAAGAGAATCGGAGGGGGCCTCAGAACTCATATGCAGATTCCAACGGCGTGAATGCTTCAATCTGGGATAGTTATGGGGCCCTTCCACGTGAGGGGGAGGGGGCGATGATGAAGGAAGAGGCAGAGATACTGAGAGTGTGGTAAAGAGAGAAAATTAGTTCATATAAATATATACCCAACATAATTTCATAACTGGACTGCACTGGACTGTGCTACGGAGGTGCAAATCTCCTCTGTTGTATATACCTACGCGCCCAAGTGAGGCACCCTCGGGGAAGAAGGATGAGGTGAGAGGAGACAGAGAGCGGCCGTCCCAAGGAGCCACGGCAGTGCAGAGGACAGGGTCCCTACAATTGACCAGTTGGAAACTCCCTGACAGGCCAGTACAGCTGACATCCCACCTACCGTGGTCCTAAAAGGGCCCACTAGTCCGGCACGGAGACCGGAAGAGGAAGTATTTACCAGGAGTATAGCAACGCCGAGACACCCGCCGACACTTTCACCCTGAAAGAGACCATGAGATGAGAGATAGTGTGAAATAATAATGGGCAGGAAATTCTGGGATGTAATTAAACTACCCAACATTCACCTGACGACCAGGGAAAACCCCGAAAAAACTCATGGGTCAAGTAGGCAAGCCACGGGCATTAAACCCGGACCTGTCGAGTGTGGGTCACGAACGAAGCCGTCTCAGCCATCCCGCTCGGTCAATTTCATGACTGTTATGTAACATAGGTATAAGAAAATCTTTGATACACTAAATAATTTGTAAATTTCATCCCCTTAAAGAGATGTTAGTAACGTTCAGATTCGACAAGCTAGAGCAAAGAGGATCAAGTCTTTCTAAAGATCTATTACCCTTGAAAAGAGGTGATTTACCTTTCTCTGTTCCTTGAGGTGGATAACAAGGTTTAATTTTGACTCAAATGATGGGCGTGGTCTTATCAGTGTTCTATAAAGACGCCCTGTTCACTATCAAGGTATGACATGCAATCTTATTTGAGTTCGAAGATAGTTACAGCCTCTCCAGAAAGAGCCTGTGCATTTTGGGTGAATTTCCTTCACGTAATTTTCATTTATCAACCTGGACGTGCTAAAAGCGTATTGTAACTTCCTTAGTTAAGATTCACCTAATTGAATTCGCATATTTTCGTTGACCAAACCACGAACGGTTCTTTTCTATGTAAATTCTTGTGCACCTGTATTTATGAAAAAACTGTTCATTCAAAGAAATTCTATGTGGATTGTTTTTCTTTGCTCAGAAATAGTCAGTGTGTTATATTTAGTGCTTAAAATTCTCGAAATACTCGAAAGCGCTATCTACATTGTCAAAATGTCTGAACTGATTATGTATTATTGGTTTGTTTTCAATATATGCTTAGAGTTACATTATTGATAACTCTATTGCAGTATAGCATGTTTATATTAACAACATTAATCCTTTTTAAATGTACGTCCTCCAACGGTAAGTCATATCGGACGATGAATAAAATGAGTGAAATGAAAGTCAAATGAATGCAGGTTACATGGAGCTTAGACTTACCAGATATTTATCTTTCAGGATAATGGAAAAAAACCCGGAGAAAGCCTTATCCATATAATTCACTCTGATCGAGATTCGAACTCGGGATCTCTTGAACGTGAGGCAGACACGCTACCATCTACGTTACCGAGGCGGACTATGTATGTATCCTACTACGTTTAAACGTACTATCGGTATGTCTCAGGCTGTGACATTCCTGACCTGTACTTGGGAGCTATGGGTTTAGATCCGGCCGATCAATATTCCTAACTTTTTTGTGGTTTCCCTCAGTCGTCAAATTACATATTGCACTGAATATTTAATATCATAGCCCACAGTTCCATCTTAATAATAGTAGAAATTAAAATAAATTGTAATATGAATGTTAATGAAAGCAGGTCCACTGGACGTCTGTCAAACACTTGTAAAGCGATGGTACAGTTGCCTGGCACTAAAGCCTCTGTGGACAGGTGACGAAGCTTCCGTGTGCCAACAACATAGAAATGGAGGTATAATGTCTACCATAAGACCTCTGTGGACACTTTGAAACTTTCATCCGTAGTTCAAATTCCGGTTATAAATAGAATTTTTTCAACGTTATTCTATTATTCTCACTTTAGTAGACATGCAGCGCGTGTGAAAACAATTGCATTTGATTGATCTAATATTGGTTAATTAATAAAGCTTGGAACTTAAGTGCCTAAAACTGCCTTTGGGGTATGTTAACTCAAAATGATTTTGAGAACGACTTGTGGTTTACTGGAAAATAAAAATCTCATGGACTTTTTCTACCCATTCTTTAAAAAACATTCTTATAAAAGTTTATTCGTTTATCTACGTCATATTAATCGAGATAATAATTTATAGAAATGATTTTATTGCGTTTCGTTTAAGGTATGATTGAAAATATGAAACACAGTAGGCTTAAGGGATCGCCAAATCTTAAACGGCTGGTCGCTTGGTAGAGAGAGACAGCGATAAGCGGATAACTATTTTTCATTTGGGAATAGTAGTATATCGGGTGCTCCAAGTATTAAAGGAACTAACCAATTACCAAATCCTCCAATATGCAGTTGAAAATTCAAAGCAATAAAAATGAATACCTTCCATAATGTTCAAGATGGCATACATTTAATTTATCACGAAAATAGATTTTTTAATCAAATCATTACAGCCATGTTTTGGGAAAATTACGTATTTTGAGAAATTTTCCATGTAAAGGATAGTTTGCCAAGGAGGAATTTCATTAAAAATCCCCGTGTTGCATTCTGGGAAAACGCTCAACTTAAATACCAAAACTGGTATTTATCTTTACCGTTCGTTTTGGAGTTATGCTGTTCACAGATATGCTCTCTCTCTCTCTCTCTCTCTCTCTCTCTCTCTCTCTCTCTCTCTCTCTCTCTCTCTCTCTCTCACTCAGTCACTCACACACGGGAATTACACACACCGACCTTTCTCTAAAAATATTTTTTTTTGGGGGGGGGAATTCATGGCTGCTCAAAACTTGTATCTCAGTATCGAATTCTTGAAGTTATACCTCCTCTACTGTCTGCCCACCACAAGGCAAGGCAGAGGAATATGTAACGTAATCAATTTTGCTGTCCGCATGATGTTTATACTCGCCTTCCGGGTATAAGGATGCTAGGTTCATGTAAATTACACAGTGTTGTCAACATAACTCACCCATGCATAATAGCTAACACTGCAGTTGCTGGAACCAGCATTAGATCTGGTAGCATGGATGACTCATATGCACTCTCATACACTCATTTCGTATACTCTGTCTCACGCTAGTTTAATCCTGCTGTAAACAACAACGCGGAGCTGACTCAACTTGCCACGTGTTAGACGCTACATGCACGCACATAAGTTTTGCAACACTAGAAGTATATATTGCAGCGCTAACTTCTAGACAATGAACAGAATTGGGTTACATATTAATGTATTAAATCTATGAGTTAGAATATTAATAGAACCATGCAGTAACGTAATGGTTACCTTTAATCGGATTCCTACGAAAACTTTTGATTTGGCGCAGATATTTACGTCTCCACATCACAATATCTTCTCTGTGCTGTATAACTTATTTCCGTCCTCGTTTTTGAAATTTCATCATTGATCGCATGCAAAACTTTATTTATAGTCTGTGGTTCATTTCTGAAAAAATAATCATGAACTTTACTGCGTATAGCACGTTTCGTAAAATCGTCGTATTTCTCCAAGCGCTGTTTGCATTTACGCAATTTTCCCGGTGTTCTTAGAGTAAAGGATGCTTGCTGTTCCATTCTAACACTATACACATTACTTGCGGAAACACCAAGGAGATCACCAGTTTCTTTCTCAATGTTTTTTATAGACGATTTCGGATTTCTTTCTTTAAGCACCGCGAAACAATGCGCGAACATTCGCCTCTAGCCACCTTTTAAAGATTTGCTCGATTGTGTTTCATTTCGGCTGAAGCACGGCCTGCTACATGATGAAAAGCTTACTGATGTTAAATCCCATATACATAAGGGTTCTTGGACATGTGAGGTATAGTCACGCTGCTCGAACGGTTACCCTGGCTTTATCTTTGTTAGTAGGAACCTCTCAGTTAACGCGATGATTACTCCACGTGGACATAAGATCTATCTGACATTTGTGATTCTTGCGCATTTCATTGGCTGAAGTGATGCGTTTATTGGTACTTGGCACACGTCCGAAAAGCGCGCCAGTACCCCTCTCATCCTTACAAGAATAATCAGTGCGTTATCTGAGAGGTATCTAACAACAAAGATAAAGCCATGGTAACCGTTCGAGCAGCGCGACTATACGGGAGATGTACAGGAAATAGTGTTAAATATCAGAAGCAGCTCCACACTATAAACAATAACATCTTAATCAGCATTCAACTCGATACAGTCCTCGTTGCGAGAGGGGTGCCTGGTATAGGAATGCAAAAATATTATATAATAACAGTGTCCTGCAGCTTAATTTAACATAATAAGTTAAAGGTGTGTATAATTTCACCTGTCTTCTATCTAATCTGACGAGCCCAGAACACATCTTTGTGGTATGTGAAGCACAAAGATAAAATGTGGAGCTATTACGTTTATAATAATCGAAATATTTGCATACGTTTCTCTCTCCGAAATTAACTCGCACAGGGCCCTGATCAGAAAACTACTTACAGTACTGTACTTAAAGGAGGGGTTTACCGTACACATGCAAATAAAAGAAAATGCCCATTAACTTCGTTAAGCTGGTCAACAGCTTAACCGCTTCCTGTCCCAATATCTCTGTCTCTGTCTCTCTTCCCACCCAGATGTTTACAGCAGGATTAAACTAGAATGAGACCGATTATAGTAAACAACCCCACTAACATAGTAGATAAACAATTCAAACCCCTCTCCCTCTTCGTGCCTCGCTTGTCTTCTTATGGTGGGCAGACAGTACCTACTGTAGTAAATACCAGAGGAAGTAAAAATGGAGTCAGCTGAAAAACTTAGAGTCGTGCCGGCATGTTGCAATGGTAGATCAATTGCTTAGTGCAACGAATATCCGTGATTCAAATTCTGATAATGGTACTGCATTTTTCAGTTTGATTCTACCTTTCAAAATATGCAAAAGAACAAAAGAGCACTTAACTTTATTTTAAACCCGCCATGGTTGATTTATTCATGTGCATTTAAAACAAGAAATATTGTGTCCGTACTACTGCTCCGACTATCAGTTCAATGTAAGTTTGCCTTGACGAACGCGCCTGCGACACATACGTATCGTATAGAAAGTGAGAGGCTATGACGCCGCCAGTTCGTTGCCTTGCTGCATAACAAGTGCCGAGGTGTTTGTCCTTCACGGCCGACTATGATTTATGTGTTTGTTTATTGTGCTGCCGACTGTTATTATAAACTGTTCGATTTAATAGTGCAAGGTGCGCGCGCGCGTGCGCTATGATATCCCATGTGGTATTATACAGTTCCGTGCTTTTCATCCCGGTAATTAATTTACATGACCTTCTCTACTCGCTCTTCACCAAACTATTTTTACAATAGCTTGTTTTTCTATCTAATTTCATGACAATATTGATAAACTTTAGAAATAGCGCCACTACACATTTCGTTATAGGTGATTACAGAGCGATCGTCAATTATTAAAACAACGGATATACACTGGCTTTGAAGGTTTGATACTCTTTGCACCACATTATGAGAAACAAAAACTAGCAGGTTGGCCCCGTAGGTCAGTCGGTAAAAAAGCTGCCTGCCGTGCGAGGGGTCCCGGTTTCGTTTCCCGACTGGGAGTGGGGATTTTTCTCCAACCATGATTCCCCATCTTCCCTAAAATCGGGAAGTATGAATGAGAGTGTGAATGTGTGCGTGATCTAATGATTAAGAAAAGAAATCCAAAGTACCACCAACCCATCCTCTACGAGATTACACTATCGCGATATGTTCCAAAGGAGAACGGCCGCCGTTAGGACCATTGCAGGCAATGGGGGGGGGGGGGACCCAGCAAGCCAAAAAAAATATTTAAAAAAAGTGCTGTAGAACAGAAACCTAACAAGAAACGTTTTGGAAACAACTTATGAAAACATTTAATTTTATCAATAAAAACTATTTGTGGTGCCATCCCCGAAGTGCAGTGGTGCGGGGGACATAGGTTTGATCCCCGGTACTTGCATGGAGATTCTTCTGGTCCATGATGCCATAGGTGGAAAGGTAGCGTCAATAGTTGGTTTATGGTTGGGGGTTTCGACGCTCTACCCCCACCATCCCCTGCACTCCTCTGTGGCCTTGGCTGCGGTAGAGAATGCAGCAGATGGGCGATAAGGGAGACACCCTAGGGATAGGGGGGATATTTGTCGTGAATCCAGCTTATTCTCTTATGGTTTATCGGCTGCATAATAGTGTACAGAATTCGTACAGTGCGAAGTTCATATACTCTTCAGAGAAAATTCAAGACAAAAAGCTTTATTAGTCATGTTTTATTAAATACGCCTTTTTAATCAATATCATTTTTAGAAGGAAAAAAAAAACCGAACGTTTTCTCATATAAACGGTATTTTGGAGCCAGGAAATTTTTGTGAAAAGTTTTGCTTGGCATTGCTGAAAGGGATTTGGTTTTCTTTCGAGATTTCGTCTTTCAGGTATGTTGCGTTCTCTCTCTCTCTCTCTCTCTCTCTCTCTCTCTCTCTCTCTCTCTCTCTCTCTCTCTCTCTCTCTCTCTCTCTCTCATACACACATCCGCGCGTGCACAAGGCCCTTTTTGAAAAAAGGGCTTTTTTATGCATTCGACTTCAAAACGTGTATTTACTATTGAAATCTCGATATTGAGTTTATTTCTTGAAAGTACTGAAATAGGCTATTCTGAAATAAGCTATCAATGTCCGGTGCTTATTTATAATTATATTATACAATTCACTCAGAGTGAAATTTCACACTATCCGCACAAAATTCAAGGTATCTATACACTTTTCTCCTTGCCAATGTTGCCAAAATGTAATATTTTCATCAGAATAATATTAGATGCGATCAATACTAGAACATAGCGCTGTATGCTGTGTTCCATATCGCGTAGCACTCGAGGCGGTTCCGAAAAGAGCAGCTAAATTCGCAGTCCGAGGTAAACGATCAGAAAATCATGCCAGCACTGCTACTTCCTGGGAAACATTAGAATAACGTAGAAAACGAGCAAGGTTATGTGCAATTTTTAGAGCCCATAAGGAACATTCCACGTGGAAAGTCATAAGGAAGCACTTATTTACTCCATTATATTGGGAGCGAAACGACCATTCCAAGAAAATGAGAAATACCTAGGTTACAGAAAACGGACGTAGGTCAAGATTCCTTTGCTAAGAGAACAACTACCGACTGGAAACATATACTTGCAGAATTACTGGAGACACTGCCTCAAAGTGTAAATAGTTTTAAACAGAGACTACGGAAGAGTGAGTTATAATTGAGAGTGTGTAAATGCATATTGTATTATCATTGGTAAATATTCAAAATTGTTTTATTATGATAGTGTACTCAAAACATGTTATTTATTGTTCCGATAGCGCATTCTTATTGCTTGTATTATTGCTGGTATCATAATCATAATCATAATCATCATCATCATCATCATCATCATCATCATCATCATCATCTTCTTCTTCTTCTTCTTCTTCTTCTTCTTCTTATTATTATTATTATTATTATTATTATTATTATTATTATTATTATTATTATTATTATTATTATTATTATTATTATTATTATTATTATTATTATTATTATTATTATTATTATTATTATTATTATTATTATTATTATTATTATTATTATTATTATTATTATTATTATTATTATTATTATTATTATTATTATTATTATTATTATTATTATTATTATTATTATTATTATTATTATTATTATTATTATTATTAAGGTTGGTTTGTATTTTTAGTTAGGTTTGGAATTCAAATATTTAGGTTTGACGGGAAATTATATAGGTTTAGGTTTGACATATAATTATTTAGGTTTACATTGTAAAATTTAACTTTCACAGAAGCTGCCACCCGGGCTTGCCCTAAACAGTGAAATAATAATATGCATATAAAAAAAAGAGCTGTTTTTGAAAAATAACAAATCTTTTTCATGTAGAGAGCAGTTTTGCGGTGGGAAATGTCTTACAATTCTTACTAGATACTGCACTTAAGCACCAATTTTGGTATTTATCCGACTTTTCGCGCACACACGAACATATCTTGTGGGTGTTTTGGGGGCAGAGGGAAAACGGGATACCTAAAAACATGTCTTAATAAGGAAGTGTGTCCTCAACCTACTGCAAATAAGTGTCACAAATAAATTCCCACTAAAAGTTAGGCAGACTAAAAGGTTAGGCAGTCGATACGGTTATATATGTATATATATGTATATAAGTTAGTTAGTTACTAACACTCCCCACATGGCAACCTTGGCCTTCGGGGTAACCTCACCCCAGCAAGTGATGACCGGACCCATTTCTCAGGTGGAGGCACCCAGAGGGCGGTGTCCATTACCTCCGATGATAGGGTGATAGTGAAGATGGCGGTGAGGTGAGAGGACATACAGTTTTTACCGTGGACTCCGAACCACGTTGGGCATAGGGGATACTTCACGTGTGCTAGACAGAGGTGAAGGCGTGGATAGGGCCGACTTAAAATCGCCAACCCCAGAGCCGGGAATCGAACTCGGGACCCTTAGAACGGGAGCCGCGAACGAAACCACCGCGCTACCCCGGCGCCCTATAATGTATATAATCATATCATCATTTACTGTTTTAAGGTTTAAGCTTAATAGTTTGTTTCTTCTTCAAAGGATAGTTCATTTCAAACTATCTCTAAGATTAAATTATAAGTAAGACGTATGAGTATTCATGACACATATTTACTACTATTTATTTTCTCTACCGTTTGGATACCCAGTGTTATATTTCTCTAAAAACTGTAATATAAATCCTTATATAACTTTGAATTATTGAGTATACTGCTGGAATTTCTTTTGAAACTACTTTTAGTATATGCACTCCTAAAAACAGCTGCTCGAGGGGCTGTTAACACGCTGAAAAATAGTACTTTAGCAGTGTAATAAAAAAAAACAGATGGCAGTATCAGTCATACACGGCTTTTAAACAAAATATTTGAACATGCAGGAATTTGCTGATTACAGTTCCGATTCAATGTTTCTGGCTCGGATTGTAGTTTCCTCTGATTTTCATCATATTTTCAATTACAAAGCTTATTGTTTAGAAAGTAGGCTCGGGATAAGCACTCTCATAGCCATCTGCATCTCGTATAGCGCTTCCTAGGACGTGTTGGTATTGTACATATAGCAGGATTCAGTCGTCTGTGAGAATATGTCAACAAATGACTGACGTTATATTTACTCGTATGTTATATTTATTTATTTTATTTGAAATACTGTAGAGTTATTATGCAAGAACTACGTACGCAGTAGCTATGCTCACTTAGTTCATATTTTTCGTTCTTAGTACACAAATAGGTATTAAATTTTTGTAACATTAGTTTTAGGAATTGAATCTCTCCCATGTTAAATATATATGACTACGCAGTACATACAACTGTGAACATTGGGCCGTAATTATCGACTATCGGCCGCAGACGAAACTAATTCATTTTATCTGGCCGAGGTTATCGAGCTATTAACTTGATTTATTGTGACATTTACTGCTTGCAGAAAAACAAAGCATGTTTTATTGTAAATTAATTGGTGCTAATAATGATTAGGGCTAATGGCCTGATGACTTTATCACTACAGCGGCGGTATTTAATCCAATTCTACAGCATGTTGCCCCTAGCAACACCTACTACGTAATCGTGGAAATTTAGCGATAAATAAAGACGTAAATGTGCCAACAACCTCCAGCTATATTTCCGTTACGTATTTCTTTGATTGGGAGTTAGGTAACGTGTTTCCAAGAAAATTGAAAACCACTCGAACAGACATTCCATACTGAATACGAATTGGGTTTCATGTTAAATTCACTGTGTAGGTATAGGTTAGGATACACAAGATTTGAGATTAAGAATTTCAGTTTTATATGTAAGGTTCCGGGTTCGATTTTCGTCGACTACCTGCATGACAGAATAAAGCAACTGATTTTTTTAAAAAATATACGTCCACCAACGTTAAGTCATATCTAACGATGAACGAAATTGGTGAAATGATGCTCAAATGAGCCCAGGGTCTGTAGAGATTAAGAGTTACCCGAATTCGTCCTTAAGGATAAAGGAAAACTTCAGAAAAGACCTTATCCAGATAGCATACCCTGACACAGATTCCAACTCGAGACCTCTTGAACGTGAGGTAGACACACCACCACCACGCTTCAGAGGCGGGCTATAGAAACTTATTTCCCATGCATAAATATCGTGGATTTATTAACAATCTAGGAGGTTTCTTAAAAATAAAAGTAACTATTAGTCATACAAATGACTTCATGTGGATCACTTTGGCAGATATGAATGTTTTTGGCCTTTCATTACTTTTTGTTGCACATCAAAAACAGAAGAACATCGATTGCGATATGGCTCACAAAAATCCCTTATACTCTTTTTTTTTCCTGCTTGTTCCATTTATACCCCCCTTTAACTACTATGGTCATATCGGCGGCCGTTGTCCTTTGGAACGTACCTAAGGTGTTAACTCGTTATCTTTATTCTTTAATCTTTACACCACGCACACATTCACACTCTCATTCATACTTCCAGACTCTGGGGAAGATGGGGAATTATCTTGGACGGAGAAAAACCCCCACCCCCACCGCCGGGAATCGAACCCGGGACGGTAGGCATTTGCTCTACCGACTGAGCTACGGGGCCAGCCCTTATTCTCTTTTGTTTGAGAGATGGACAGGCGTTTAGAACGCGTTTGTTGACTTTTTGAGTAATTATGGAAGATTTGTGATTGGAGGAAAGGCATGGCTAACTTTTACCTTTATTTTTTTACATTATTCAATTTTTACCAACGAACTCACACACGGATCTCAGACACAAGTACACGCAGTGTCACAAAGCATTATGGATTATAACGTGATGTACAGATCAGCCAGCACATTTACAGAGATAAACGGATTTAGCTCGAACTAAATCTCAAATCCGATTTTCCCAAACAAGAAGATCATATACAATATTCGCAAGGGGGTCGTACTCTAATCGTGTAGAAGCAGTATTCATTCCTCTCCGCGGATGCTAATTCGCTAATTAACAATGTACCTTTGTTGGTAAATTAAAAGGCCTTAATTAATCAAGGTGCTAAAGAAACAAAAAAGGAATTAAATCGATTTCAATTTATATCCAATTTTATATGTTAAATTGAATCGTATAAATCGAAAGAACACCCGAAATGGTTTCAAAATTTAAGCATATGTAGGTGTTAACGTTCTGTGATAAGTTTAAAATTTCTCAAAACCAAAATTCCAGTTTATGTCTGCAGTATAACTGACACGGTGACTGAAATATACAGAATCCGCTGTAATGTACTTTCACTGAGTTACAACAATAAAATTAGAATTTTCTCCGACATTTTGAATACTGCGCTTCTGTATTCAGTTCAAGCAATGTACATTCTGAAATTTTGGTAGTGATACGGGAGGTCTGCGGTTCAAATTCCACCTAAAACTGCTCTCGCTGGTTGAGATTCCTCCAGGTTTTTCTCTTGGTCATAAATGGCAAATGCCAAGGAGATACCATAAATTTAGATTTGAAACGTTTTCTTCCTAAATTGTTGTATCGCTTAATGTATTATTGCTGTTCCAGTGTCTTGTGCATTAAACACTGATTCTCATACAGCATTGCCGAATGTGGTACATGCAGTTTAGATTTTCATTTATCAAATTAGGCTCAGTCAAAGATTTTTAAAAAATAGATGCCATGGTGTAATCAGATGCAATTTAATTTTCTGATAAGATTGTACAGAACGCGTGCTGTGCAACTTTTATCTTCACATAGTTATTGTTTTCAACATTCAACATTGAAAAACCTTAAAAATATAACTATTCAATCTTCACACGCTTGTCTCAAATATATATGTACTGTGAAAACGCCCACCTCTGTAGCGTAGATGGTAGCGTGTCTGGTTCATATTCAAGAGGTCCCGAATTCGATTAGGCTTTTTCCGGGGTTTTCTCTTATGATTAAAGAGGAATGTATGGTAACTCTAAGTTACCGGATGCTCATTTGAGCATCATTTCATTCATCGTCCAATAACAACGTTTGGGGACGTAAATTAAAACAAATTAAAATAAAAAGCTATGAAAATACAAAACATGCAGGTTGAAAAAGAATGGAGTTAATGTTCGGTTTTTTTTCTTTCAAAATAGTGGTATATTATTTTATTATTTCCACCGGGCCCACGTTAATTCGCGTTTCAAAGTGGAGCAGAAATATTATTAATTTATACGTTTTCTCTTTTCGCATGTCTGTGATACAAGCGTGTGATACAGTGACAAACGAAACGTGGTTCATACTCAGAGCAGTACACACCATTTATTTTTAAAAAGAAAAGCACATTTCCAATACAATGAGTGTCATCAATTAACACCGTCAAGGTAAGAATTTAATTTTTGAAGGACATTTAATGTGTTTGCATGTACATTACTACGCTTGGCAAACAGCGCTCTGTATTTATATGCCTTTAGTTTATGCACTTTAGTACTGAAAAACTCACAGCGACATTGTACAAACTATTCGGATTGATATTAAGAAGTAAAATTGGTGGCCTACCTGTGCGGTGGGCCGCGGCGTGTCTGGGAGGTTAGATCGCTCGACTCTCACCAAGGCACCGCAAAGTGAGATTTGTAGTGGACAACACGGCGCTGGGGCGGGTTTTCTCCGAGATCTCCGATTTCCCCCACCATCTCGTACCACTGGTGCTCCAACTTCATCTCATGTATCATCAGCGTCACGGTCTGCGGTGCCGTATGTAGTAAAAGCGGGAGTTAAACACTACACATTTTCACTACCCGTGCGCGATATACTGAAATTAAACTGAATAATCTTAATTCTACTAGGTACACAATGGATTCTCTCCATTAGCTCTCCTGATCGCTTCACACCACAGCGTTATAACAACATGCGAAGTAATACGAATTTTGTCTATGAGGTCATCTCTATGGGTATAAACTAATTCATAATTATAAAATGGAGTTTAGATATAGACATGGTCAGGGTAGCACAATGTAGCCTGATCTTTGAGTTGAAAGAATTAAAAATAATAATCCACTTAGTTTAAATCAGATGTTGAAATCGTTAACTTGCGTATTCATGACAGCCTACTAAAGAACAGTTTCGGATTTAGAACTCTAATGGAAGCAGAAATATTGAAACTGTTTAGCTGAAAATCGTACGCAATTCTTGAACACAACCCAGCACATCGTATGTGAACTGTTGACATGATTTAAGGAAATTCACCGGCAAAATTTCGTTAAAAATTACTAGCAGCAGTAACAGATACCGTGTTTTCATTTTTGCATCATTCCAAGATTACCTAACGTAATTAATTAACTATTTTCCACACAACTTTTATAAAATGTGCATTGGTAAATACATTAACAATCTATAAAAATACGATAATTTGAACATTTTGTATAGATACGCTAAAATGTCGAATTAAGTACTTTCTGTCACGTATTTTAAGTAATAAATAGTGAACATCTATAAATTAATACAAATTTATTAAAAATCGTGATTTAGATGGTTTCCATTGTTATTAAAAGCGTAAAATAAATTTTGAATCAGAAATATCCACAAAAAAGAGCAAATTGAGAAATTCAAATTTTACATCTAAAACGACAGTAATAATTTCTCAAAAATTGTTCAGTGTAATTGTCCTGTTCCGTTAAACGAGACGAATAATACTGTATTGTGGTGGTAGTAGTAGTAGTGAAAGAAGAAGAAGAAGAAGAAGAAGAAGAAGAAGAAGAAGAAGAAGAAGTAGTAGTCGTAGTAGTAGTTTACAAAACAGTTAGGAATTTTTGCTTATTGCATTTGTGTTACATTCTCTTTTGCAGATTTAAGACTTAAGATTTAAGAATTTTCATAGAAGCTTTAACGAAGTGCGCATACATAAACTTAAGGCGAACTAGAACTGAATCCAAATCTATCTCAATTCCTCGTGAATTCGAAAAACACATCCAAATCATTTCAATACACTTGACAGACGCAATGTTTATTTCTAACAAATATAGGGAAGCATGTTACTTAACTATCATATTTTAATGTATACACATTTTAGAAAGAATTACCGTTATTCTTTGCAGTTATCACATATTAGTTTACCCCACAAAAAATTATGTTTTCTGGTTTTTTAATGTGGATAAACAATTGTAAAAGAAGTGACAAACTTGACGTTTGAAACTCGAGCAGCACTAGAACAATGATATATTAGGATAAATGTCTCATTTTATTTCTATGAGTACGTGGCGAAAGTTAAAACCACTTATAGCAGCGTTTAATGTTTAACATTTAATGGCTTACTGAAGAGTAAGTACGTAATGTTTTTTCTTGTAGATGGTTTATAAAACAGTTGCCTGTCGGAATGTTTACGAGCTGAACAATTGGTTAACCTGGTGGCGACATTTAGCGGCGTTTTAAACAAATCAAAACAGTGTCGTTCCGATTCCTAACTTCTGGCTCGGACTGAAATTTCCTTATGATTATCACTCATAATTTAACAAAACTAGACAGAACCTTGATATGTTGCTTACAAAGGAAGCCTATATTCTTGCGTATCAATAAACATGAAAATAGTTAAAAGTATTTTATTTTCAATTCGTTCTCACAGACAAATAGAAAGAAAAAAGAAAACGATTCATAGCTACATATTGATAAGTTATTTTTTAATTTATACATAACTTAAAACTGAATTTAGAATATGTAAGATATAACTTGCCCATTTAGTTTAGAGAGCTGTTTTCTAAAAATCTATTGTGTGCTCCGTGAACACAAAATAAGGCTTTAATAGCAGGTTTAAACCCAATTTATACTTGATTCGAAAGCACCGAAATACACAAATAGGTATTAATGGATCGTTTTCCAAAACCTATATTGCTCAAAAACGAAGCCCCTGCAGCGAGCACGAGTAGGCCACCCATTCTACTCCAAATATAATACGAAAGTGTCATCAATTGGGAAACCAACATACCTGCAATTAATTATGTTTGTACACGTTAAATATGGAATGTCTAGTTGACTCACCTGGTGATGTTATTGGTGGTTGTAACCCTGAGGGCCTTCATTCGATGTTCCTTCATGGCTCCAGTTGAGATGTGTTGAACTATGAACCTGATCAACAGTCCAATAAGAAATGAAGAAAAGTCTGTTTTCAGAGTTGTCTCGGTGTCATCGCTGGACGGCAGATGCTAGACCAAAGGCACTCTTCTGTTCTCGTTACGGTAACTCCACCACCTGCAGTACGTGTTGATGAGGCAAGAAGCCAGGACATGTTATGAAGTAGCCATCGATATACACACGTCGGCGAGCGGAGGAGAGACTTGACGATACCCTACCTTCCTCTTGCTGAGCTTGCCCAGAACTGAACTGGCTGCCAGCTAGAGACACTGAACTCCACGCCTGCCCCTCGCGGACTCCCCTCCCCCCTCTTTTTTTCTCATATGTATCAACTCTAACCCTCTCCTTGCTTGCTCTCTTTATTCTTTCCTTTCATATGTACCAGTTCCAATCCTCTCCTTTATTCCCTAATCTCGTATGCATCTTGCCAGAACTTCTCTAACTCTATTCCTTGCTTTTCATAGGTATACATCCTATCTAAACTTTTCTTATCTATATGTATTCTAGCTTCTCTCTATGCTTCCCTTTTCTACTCCTCTCCCCATCTTATTTTCCTCTTCTATGTTGCTTTTCCCTCCTCATTCTATTCGTTTCTTCTCTAACGCTTTTTCTTCTCATATTATCCGTTTCTTCCGTACTTCTTTTAATCAGGTTCCGTTTTTCTTTACTTCTATTACTTTCCATTCTCCTCTTTTTTATTTTTTACCCCTCTCTTGGTTTGGTTCATTTCTTTTTTTTCTCCATCTCATATCCTGCCTTTTTACTTCCATTTCACGTCTTATTTGCCATCTTCGTTCTTTTTCCCACCTCTGTGTTACTTCTCAATCTATTAATTCCCTAGCTCTAACCCTTCTCTTTCTTCATTTCGTTTTGCTTCTGCTCCTCTTCTATCCCAATGCACTTTTTTAAACATTATTTGTAGCTGCCAATTAATCTCGCTCCTTGTGTGTTTCCTTTCCTATTCCGAATTTTCTTATTTTTATTCTTTTTTATTTCATTCTCTCAAATAATTTTATTCCTATGTTTTTATTTACTGTATATGCATGTAATTTTGTTTCTATGTTTCTATTTACGTTTGACATCTCCAAATCACATTATATTTTCTTCTACCGTTTCCTTCTTCCCATTGTCTTTTTTCCCTAACTTTTTCTTTTATTTGCCCGTGTTAGACCTTTACACAGTTTCCTGTCCCAATAATATTTATCATCCCATGATGTACTATATCGTCATTTTCCTGCAATATCACTTACGATATTTTCTCCTCTGTTCTCTTGTTTACACTGATTCTATATTTATAATCCTCTTACAGCTTTCCCCTCTGTAGATTTTTTTATGAAAGATATGTTCTAAGGTTTCCTAAACCAAATAAATGCATTTTTAGAAAAAGCTCCTTGCGTGGTAGCATAACTCAAAAACGAAAAGTTAAAAAAAAAAAAGATATTTAAGTTCAGCATATTCCAAGTTACGGCTAAAAGGTTCTCAAAAATATTGCGTATCCCAAACTAACGTTTCCATGCTTTAGTTTTCGAACATTTCGATTTTCTTAAAAATGGGTAAAACCACTTTTATTACAGTACGGTATGTTTAAATATTTTTTTAATAATTTAAATATATAACTTCGATATTTTGTGGGGAACAGCCTTTGAAGTCCTCTTTAAAACAGGCTTTTCTTAAAGAGGAGGTCATTATCCTCTCTCTCTCTCTTTCCCCTGGTCATGCCAACAGAATGGAGTTTCTAACGCCATCAGCTTTAAATTTATCTATCGCTTTAAGCCCACTGTATTCCCCCACTTCTGTTGAATTTTAAAAGAAATACGTAATAAAACAATTTATACAAATGTTTATTTCGATCAATATTAGATAGAAGAAAAGGGTTTTGTAAGAACATTTGGTACAAGTGAGTAGGAAAAGTCATGTGAGTGCAACACATCAATATTTTTTTTTAAAGCTAAAGTTGGTTTGCTGTTCTACTGTGCTTGAATTCCTGCAGGATATAGCAGTCAGCGTGTCTGATACTACGTAACTGAGAGCGAATCCCCTAAGCCTATACAGCGAGACTGATTGTATACCCGGATTAAGGTCGAGCAAACCGATCCGCATTCACAGACGGAAGTCTAAGAGAAATATACGGATGGTGGCCTACTCATTTCTCGTGATAAACTGCGTTCTTGACAGTAACAACAAAAAATGCCTTAATACTTATTAGACACACAAGTAATAGCTAACAACTTTTCCAAAAATGTTTAACAAAGGCTTACATTTTACCTACGTAATACACCTTGTTTTATAAATAAGTGACACATCGTTTAACGAAACACTTTAAGAAAACTGTTGAACTTTTACACCGAGCGAGATAGATCCTTGGTATACTCGCATTCATGAGGTCATGGGTTCCATTTCTATTGACTCTGACTTTGGGTTACTTCGTAGTTTTCCACAGGTCCATAGACGAATTACGAATTTCCTGTCCTCGCCACTTTCTTTCATATTAGCGGCCAGCGACGGCGATAGGTACATGGCGGCGGGGCGGTAGAATTTGCATGTGTCAACACCTTTCTAGCACTTGAATGACAGGATGGTGCTTCTTCTTGAGGAGAGAAGGGGCTGGTCCCCTAAATGGAACCCCTGGGTGATGCTGCTTGCAGGTGGAATCATGTGGAATTATCTTTGATAGCAAACAAAATCGTCCAGATCTAGTTGCCCTTTAGGCTATTTGTGCGGTGAGCTCCAGTGACCTCCGTCTGATCAATCCTTAACCTGAATTTTCACAAACTTTAAAAATTCCAAGTAATTTGTCTTAAATTCAAATAAGCATGATCAGCTAAACCTCCAGATGACTTGAATGTATGTAAGGTTAATCACAAAATTGGAACTAATTCTGAGATTCCCATTTTTACATAAGAGTATCTTCCAGTTCTAATGAGATTAAACCCAGTTCCCTTGTTTTAATTAAAAAAAATCTGAATAATTTGTTGGAATAGTACAATTCTTGAATAATTATCGTTTTAGGTGATAACATTTGCTTAGAAAAATTGTGTAATAATATCTAAATCTTTGTTTTTGTTTTCTTATTCTGTTATTTATTTATTATCTAATTCTATCATTCCTATTTTACCAAAGGTATATCAGGAATATAGTTTAAAACTTATGAAATGAATATAGTAAAACTACAAGACATAACCAAATAGAATATCATCAAAATGATAAACAGTGAACATCAAAATTAATCATTTAGTTTAAGAAATATTTTGTTAAGAAAGCCATTAAATATTGATAAGTTCTGTAATTTATCAAAATATTTGTAAGTGGTTTTGAAAAAGTGTAGCCTAAGGATTGAAGCAAGAATTCAAGTTCATATCTTTTAAAACAGAAAACGGGGCAAACAAATAAACTGTGAGGGACATCATGAAGGTGATTCCCACAAATACAATTAAAATTCGCGATCCGTTGCGACTTCTCAACATTGTTTCGCTCATTATTTTTTAAATATTTGTTTAGATTTATTCTTCCTCTACGCTGACATTTTACAATTTGTTTTAGAAATAAGTATATAGCCTCGTCATTGAATGTTTCTATTTAATAGTTTTCACGTTTAAAACATAAAGTTGTTTAGCTACAGTTTGAATTCCACAATGATTCCAGAACATTTTCTTTGGTGGTAGCGAGATATAAACTGATATGACTGAAGATAAGCAACATTTTTACAAACACCATTATTGATGTGGAAACCGAGAAAGAGATCTCATGTGGTAGCGTCTGCTGCCCGTATTTCGGAGATCATAAGTTCGATTCCTGTGGCCAATCTTGCTGAACCATGGTTTATTTTTTTTAGGGATTCTTAGGTCACTAGGCGAATACTGTGAAGGATAATTCCATTCACCGAATTTTTTGTCCCTCCATTTGTCATCACTTCTCATTTTATTTCACCTCCCATCCTGGTTGGTTATTTCTGGATTTCAAGTGTCGCTGGGAGGAATTTCGGTCTGCATGACAGAGAATTTGCTGTCTGTAAATCCTCATTCTCCGGATCGGAGGTGTCCGAGTCCCCAGTCTCTCATGGGATGTGTCAGTCCGCAGCGGGGAGAAGAATAGGTTGTCGGGAGTCGCCATTAGAGAATTCGATTTGTTGCTGTTAGAGATCCTGCCTTCTGCTATCGTCTTTTTTCAGTCATAGTATCCTCTCACCTCACCCTTCTTTCCCAGGGGCACTCCGTCTGAGACATAGCTGCAAATATTTTATAGCTTGAGGTACTAAGTCCCCTCTCTGAACCTTGTCATAGTGTCATATATACGAAACTGACATTTTCCAGGCATGTTAAGTGGTAGACAATTACAGACATAATTTAAAATATTGATTGTATATTTATTTAAACAATAATAAAATTAGTAAGACGTACGCAAAAGAAATAGATGTCAACTCAACCACCAAAAATTTGCTTCATGTAATATGAAAATGGAAATTATAATTCGTCCTGGTGTGCCAACATTACAGTTACCGCAAGTTCAACACTCATTCCATTATTCATATAGGTTACTTATACAACTCTTTTGTACAATTCTTCTGTACCGAAAAACTCGGCAAATTGGAAGTAAAATCTTCTAACATTCGCTATTAAACAGCTGCATTGGAAAGACATGAACATCTGGTCTGCTTATTTAAACATAATGTAGGTTTATTATATTAATAGTGATGCAATTGCATAAAACAATTGATGTATGACCTTTGTTATGACACACGTGAACATCAGTATGTTTTCGCTCATTGTCTAAATGTCCAGTCGTGCTGCAATAGAAATGATTAACCACTTGTTAAGTAACTTATGCAAATAGTTGAGGTAGAGGCAGATAGATTAGGTAACGCAGGGAACACTTAGCTCTTCGACCCACAAATGGATCCTTTGTAGGTACATACACCCCGGGAGGAACCAATTCAATTCAATTCAATTCAATTATGGGCGAGAGCTATCTACGTCGGACGCCAAACGTCCCTCTTTATTAACCGGCAGCTGTCAAAGCTGTCCCCAAAAAGGCGCGCCCGACGCACTTCGGGGCTCCTTCCAGAAGGGCAAGACCTAAAGACTAACAAGGCGCCCCCACATTACAGGGTGGAAGTGGATACGCCACTTACGCACGTTAACCCATCCAACAAAACTACCGCTAACCTCGGTCTGGCCTCTAGTGATCTACCACACAATGCTACTAGCTTTCTAGGCTAATACCGGAGACCTTAAGGCGTCTCACAACCTCGTCTGCAAGATAATCAGACAGACGTTCCCAATACCCAGGGGTTTCGGGAACCACTGCACACCGAAGCCTACCCAACTGAACAATTCCCTTTCGGGAGAGGCTCAGAAAGTTCGACCCTGCGTACTTCTAGTAACGTCAGAAGTACCACGAGTGCTAAGAGTCCGTAGCGCTCGCACTACGGCAGCTGAAGGTTTCGTATCTCCTCCCCTAGCATCCGAGAACTTAAAGGTGGCCCTCAACCTCGTCTGACGGTGGAACCGCCCTGATGTCCCCGATCTCCCACGGGTATTGGGAAAACATTGCCACACTTAAGCCTACCCAAACGAACAACTCTCCAACACCCCGGAAGGAACCGCAGCAGACCATGCCCTATAGGATCGGACGACGTATGTGGCAGAGACTCGTAGAGTCATTTGCTTGACCGCCCGGCTGGTAGGTACCGGCGGCAACTTGCCCAAACTTCCGGAAGGTGGCTCAGAGGTGTCCCGTGGAAAGCTCGAGTCGGCAGTTAAGGCTCCAACGGCCATTCTTTGGTGGGACCATTACTTAAGCCAACTCGTTCAGTTAAGTAATAAATAACTGACGTTAAGGTATTACAAAAGTATATAACAGGGAGAAAATCTGAATATCTTTTGGAGCACATATTTAGCTTAAAATTAACTTTATTTATGTTAAATAAGCTGTAAAAATGACAATATTATTTTATTTCACAGACCTTAGGTAATCCATATATTTCCTCCTCCTCCTCCTCCTCCTCCTCCTCCTCCTCCTCCTCCTCCTCCTCCTCCTCCTCCTCCTCTTCCTCTTCCTTCAGACTTTCAAGGATTGGGCCACTAGGGTATGATCCGGAACTCAATCTCAAAGCTTCTCAGGTCTATGCACACTTTTCCTTCCACTGACCTGCACTGAAATGCCGACTTTGGTATTCTTTGGTCATTTATTCTAAAAATATGTTCTCTCTATTTTTGTTTGAACTGCTGTTTGAAAATCTCAACTTTTCATTTATATTGAGGATGCGATCTCAAAGAGTGACTGACGGCCTTAAGGACCTCATCTGTCAGGTTTCAAGCATCTTCTCATCTTGTCTTTTTAAATTTCAAGTTTTGGAACAAAACTTTATGATTGGTTTTGCTATAATTTAACGCAATTTTATTTGTATATATCCTGACACATTTTCTCCAAAATCTCTATTTATCATCTATTTATTTTATTACAATCTCACACTGAAGTATCAGAAGGGTAGGGAGCCCATTTATAATCTGTCTCAACTAGAAACGTGTTGTAAACTTATGGGAAGGGAGAAAGAGGAGCGCAGAAATAGTGTAACGGAACGCTCTTGTTGTGTGTTTCAAATGGGAAGGTGTTTTGTCCTTGAGCGCTGTTAGGTGAGTAACCAATCGGAGTCCTGCGGTGTTGTGTTGCATTCTCCCTAAGTGGTGTATGACGAGCGGCAAACTAATCAATCTCTAATAAATACTATTCGCGCTAAGACAAAAATTCAGATTTTACAAAAACTGTTGCATGAGGAAGGAGAGAGTAATGTATTTAACATAGCCGTAAAAAAAACCATGTTTTTAGCTCAAATAGTTTTCCTAATACAAATAAATAAAGTAGATACCATTATAATTATAACAATGCTTTGCGACGTAAGCACTGTAATCAATATCATTATTGGTTGGCTTGTATGCGTGAACGTATATTTGAAATTACTCAGAACTGAAACGTAGACATTCGACATGACGTGATAAAAGACGCAATCCACCTTCCCCCCTTACTACTGCTAGAAAAATCCAATAGAGTTAATGTGGGTTCAAATTATGTTACAAACAGAAATACTATTTTGAAACTGACTGACGTTGAACAACTTATTCACGAAGAAATTGACAAGGAAGACAACGAGACTGGGAAAACTGCGTGAGACATCAGATAAACTACAAGAAGACAACTTTTGGAAAGAAATAGCACGTAACGAGATTTTGGAACCTATCATCATAAATTTGCAGTACTCAGACGTTGAAGACAATGCCAATAACGAATTATCTCTTAACGTAAGTAACATTCACAGCTATACGGATGCACCTCTGGTATTTTCATTGAATTAGAAAAAATAAGTAATTCATAAACTATAATTAACTTTAAACTAAACATTTAAAACATTTGCGTAATACACGAATATTCATGTTACAATTGTGATTTCAACAACTGCATTATTATAAAACTTTGGAAAATTCATATTGCCTTCCCTTATGTCTGGCGACACGGACACTCGCAAAGTGTGTGAGAGAGAGGGAAATATAAACAGAGTGGGGATAACGAGGTGTCAACGGTGAAGACTCTAACGCATCTGATTCGCTACAGGCGAGAACTCTTCCATTTGAAACACATAATAGGCTGCTGACTGGGGAGGAAAATGCATTGGTATTTATAGAAACGGTAAAAACGTTCCGTTAAAGT
>JAUKNK010000064.1:125000-126988 GCA_030765055.1 Mantis religiosa
AAAGCTAAAAGTCGTCACCCCTAATGATACCTTCCCAGTTTCGAACCTAAAAAGCCTAAGAAGCTGTGAAGACTTTGAAAAACTTCAAAACAACTATGCTTTGTTACGTTTGGAATCAGTGATGTTTTAAATAGTTATTTTTACATATGTTAAAGACGAGATGCAACGTACTTGAGAACAGGAAATCTCGTAGGAGGCTTTGGACTGAGAAGAAGCCGAGAGTGTGTGTGCGTGCAGTTTTTATTGCTAACGTAAATATTGGGTTTTCGCACCAGCAATAACACTTCAAAACTCTTGACATTTGCCTGAGGACTATAAAAACAACTTCTCACTCTTGCTTGCGTGTAAGTGAAGAACGATGCACAATTAAAACGAATATTGCTGTGTAAGCAAAGATATTAAGTCTGTTTTTCTCTCACAGTAAACAGAACTGAAGTACTGATTTAAAGGCGGGTGCAACAAAATATAAAAAATATAAAGTAATTCTTCTATCCATGCTACCTAATCACGACTGTATCAATGAGCAATCTGAAACAGAAATACTTTGAATATATACCAATCAAAGCCGCATAAGGCGGCAGTTTTATCACTTAAATGTTATCACTTTGAAATTATCACGTCCACGTAAAACTGACATTTCCTTATCTACTGCAATGGTAATAAGTTGACTAATGAATCAATGAAACTGCAGACATTTGGAACCTTACCTATTTTGTAGCTAGCAAACACTGAAATTACCGAGCGGGATTGCTCAGGCGGTTTCGTCTATGGCCCGCATTCGGGAGGTTCATTTTCGATTCCTGTGGCTGAAATTGACCCATGGGCTTTTTCGGGTGTTTTCCCAGGTCGCCAGGCGAATGCTAGGTAGGTTTATTATATCCTCCGATATTCCCGTCTTTTCATTTCACCTTCATTATCATTTCACACCATCTCTTACATAGTGGCCTGTTTCAGGGTAGAAGTGTCGGCGGATGTCTCGGCGCTGCATGGCTAGATGATATGCTCTGAGTGAACCACTTCCTCCTCCGGAAGGTCAGTTGCCTGTCTCCGAACTGGCTGCCGGGACCACTTCCGAACTGCAATAGGGGGGATGTCTGTTGTCCTGGCCTACTGGGGGAGACTTCCACTAAGTAAAATGTAGGGACCTTGCCCTATGCCCTGTCGTGGCTTCTTCGAACTGCCGCCCTCTGTCTCCTCTTGCCTAATCCTACCTCCCCGAATGCCCCACAGGGAGCATAGGTACAGTAGATCAGGACTGGTCGAAGTGCCGAATCTCCTCAGTGGTAATCCTAATCTTAAACATTAAAGTTACGGTCTTAAAATTCAATTTATTATTATTATTATTATTATTATTATTATTATTATTATTATTATTATTATTATTATTATTATTATTATTATTATTATTATTATTATTATTATTATTATTATTATTATTATTATTATTATTATTATTATTATTATTATTATTATTATTATTATTATTATTATTATTATTATTATTATTATTATTATTATTATTATTATTATTATTATTATTATTATTATTATTATTATTATTATTATTATTATTATTATTATTATTATTATTATTATTATTATTATTATTATTATTATTATTATTATTATTATTATTATTATTATTATTATTATTATTATTATTATTATTATTATTAATTATATGACTACTACTAATTTTTCTACTGCTCTGTTGTGAGAAAGAAAGATTGCATTATAACTAAATATTTGGCTCAGAGATTGCATTGAAAATAGTTTGGTCCTCTGAATACAAATTATGAAAAGCTACGTCTTCCTTCCTTCCTTCCTTCCTTCCTTCCTTCCTTCCTTCCTTCCTTCCTTCTTCCTTCCTTCCTTTCTCTCTCTCTTCCTTCCTTTCTCTCTCTCTTCCTTCCTCTCTCTCTCTCTCTCTTTCTCTCTCTCTTTCTCTCTCTCTTTCTCTCTTTCTCTCTCTCTTTCTCTTTTTCTCT
>JAUKNK010000065.1:0-145000 GCA_030765055.1 Mantis religiosa
ACTTGCAAATAATGGGTTTAATTGTTAGGCGAGTTTGGGGTTCGGTTTCAAACGCTCGCCTCCACTGACGCTGCATTTCAGCGGTATTATCAAACCTGATAAACCATATCAGAATGCATTTTCAGTGTTTAAACGTCAAGTAAGATCCAGCCACTTTGTTTTCTCGGAGTCTACATTGAAGTACTTTTTGAAAATCTCTTCAATTAAATCTAACAGTTCTTTATTAATATGGTAGAAACTGTCATTAATAGGACATGTAATGGCCAATCGAGAATGTCAGTATTCAGTGAATTGTCAAAACAGTAGGCCGCAATCACGTTCTCAGTTCACTATCTATACCTATAAGGCGATAAACATTAGTTTATAGCTGCTATGCCTGCGACAATTTTTTTCTCTTTTAGGCTGACGTCATTCTCGCTATAATTTCCAAGAGGAACAAAAACAAATCAAAACAGCTAATCCAGGGGATTTTGATTATCATGTAGTTTGGCAGTTCCTATTGCGGGTAAGTGTGGTGCGAGTGCGGCAGACCCTTAGCACGCTTATGGTGCTTCTGTAGAAAAAGGGGAGCTGCTGGGATTGGGTTGGTCTCGGCGGGATAGTAGTTCTCGATAACTATGGGTTTTGGCTAACGGGTTGGAAGACGTCTCAAGAATCTCCGGTACTAGCCTCGATAGCTAGTAGCTGGCGTGTTAGATCACTGGGGGCCAACTGAGTCATCCAGTTGCCAATGATTTTAAGTGTGCTCAAAGTGATAACCTCATATCACTCGACCTACTGGTATGTAAAACTCTCATGCAGTACGAAATTCCAATACACCAGAGGCACTTATATGAAATTGCCATTTGATACTGTCGTTAAAAATGATGAGGATAATAATGATGATAGTGATGACGATGATGATAACAACAATAACAACAGCAATAATAATAGTACTACTACTACTACTACTACTACTAATAATAATGATAATGATAATAATAATAATAATAATAATAATAATAATAATGATAATGATAATGATAATAATAATAATAATAATAATAATAATAATAATAATAATAATAATAATAATAATAATAATAATAATAATAATAATAATAATAATAATAATAATAATAATAATAATAATAATAATAATAATAATAATAATAATAATAATAATAATAATAATAATAATAATAATAATAATAATAATAATAATAATAATAATAATAATAATAATAATAATAATAATAATAATAATAATAATAATAATAATATTAATAATAATAATAATAATAATAATAATAATAATAATAATAATAATAATAATAATAATAATAATAATAATAATAATAATAATAATAATAATAATAATAATAATAATAATAATAATAATAATAATAATAATAATAATAATAATAATAATAATAATAATAATAATAATAATAATAATAATAATAATAATAATAATAATAATAATAATAATAATAATAATAATAATAATAATAATAATAATAATAATAATAATAATAATAATAATAATAATAATAATAATAATAATAATAATAATAATAATAATAATAATAATAATAATAATAATAATAATAATAATAATAATAATAATAATAATAATAATAATAATAATAATAATAATAATAATAATAATAATAATAATAATAATAATAATAATAATAATAATAATAATAATAATAATAATAATAATAATAATAATAATAATAATAATAATAATAATAATAATAATAATAATAATAATAATAATAATAATAATAATAATAATAATAATAATAATAATAATAATAATAATAATAATAATAATAATAATAATAATAATAATAATAATAATAATAATAATAATAATAATAATAATAATAATAATAATAATAATAATAATAATAATAATAATAATAATAATAATAATAATAATAATAATAATAATAATAATAATAATAATAATAATAATAATAATAATAATAATAATAATAATAATAATAATAATAATAATAATAATAATAATAATAATAATAATAATAATAATAATAATAATAATAATAATAATAACAATAATAAATTCAAAGAATCGTCTGAAACATACAACAATTCATCTAAATCATTGAGGGCTATTTTTTAAGGGGAAAATATCCCAAATGTTGCCATTAGGGGTAGTTCAGGATAAAGAGATTTTTTAAAACTTTAGTGTTGGATTTTTTGAACACGGTGAACTTGAATACCAAGTTTGACATTTATATTAATTTTGAGCTATGGTGTTCACAGACACACAAACAAACAAACAAACAAACAGAGAAACTTTATATTATTTTTGGTGGGGGTGATTTTCAGGGCATTTCTCATGAAATTTGAATATTGAAGTTTTGGGTGTTAGAGAAATTAACCAGGAGAACCATAACACTAAACAGTAATCAAGGATTGCTCCTACAGATCCCAAAAATTGCATTTATGTCTGTCTTTTCTAATCTTATAACCACAATGTCTCATAAATAAGAACATAGATTATCATAAAAATTCTGATGATGATATACATAAACTTAAAAAGTTCTTATTAAGAATAACTAAACACTATTTGCTTATCTTATTCACAGTCCTTTGGTAAGTAAATAGTGAAGTTGTGTTACTATAGTATTTAGTTATTCTCAATACTTGGTTTACTTCACTGTCAGCAGCTTCAGTTTTTTAGGTAATTAAACAGTTCTGTTTTTACCTGTTTCTTGCTTCAGTAACACTTGCGAACGCAAGAAAACAGCTTTTTCAACGGTCAAAAATGGAGATTGAAGAGCAACTCGCCATCTCTGGCTTTAGCCTTTAATTGTATTGTTTTGTTCGCCTAGAGAAATTTGAGTTAGATAGTGTTTTCTTATGGTTATTTTTTCGTTATCTTGATGTACGAAGAGAATAAAGGTTTACTACTAGAACTCCTCTCATTTTAATATATTAATAACCACAGTTTCACTTAAATATTTACCTTAATAAGGTGCTTTTGTGTGATCGTGTGGTGATTTTTTTCTCGCAATTTACGTCCTCCAACGTTAAGTCATATCGTACATGAATGAAATGGGTGAAATGATGCTCAAATGAGTCCGGGGTCCATGGAGCTTAGAGTTACCCGACATTAGTCTATCAGAATAAGGGAAAACCCCGGAAAAAACCTTATCCAGTTAACTCACCCTGGCCGAGATTTGAACTCGGGACCTCTTGAACGTGAGGCAGACACGCTACCATCTACGCTACCGAGGCGGGCGATCGTGTGGTGATTAAGCTGCACATTTTGCCAAATCGTAAGTAAAGGTAATGTTTTGTGTGAGATCTGGACATATAATAATGAAAAATACGTTTTAAAGACTATTTCACTATTTTTAACAACTTTTCAATAATGTATGTCCCGTATTTCATTGTTGTCATATTGAGATCGAAAAAGTATTTCCTAATATTCAAATTAAGTATAGGAATCACGACTGGCTCAGTGAACGAGCTGTCCTTGCCGCGAAGAATAAAGATGTCTATGAACTTAATAATTTTACACAATCCAGCATTCAAAATGAGCAAAATATATATTGTGACTCTCGTGTCGGTCATCTTCGCGGTCATCGTCGCGCCTAAGTTGCTATTTGCAGCTTCCATCTTCGTTGTTAATTCGGTCTTCATTTCTTCCATCTTCTCGGTGATGTCGTCGTTCCCGCTTCCTGACACCAGTTGTGACTCTGTGGGTTCGTAGAATTAAAAGTCTAATTTGCCGAAATTCTAAATGTTCTTTATTTCAATTCTTACGTAACAACATTACATCACATATACCACACCACAATCTACCAAGGTCGATGGCAATAACAGACAACGTCCTGATCAGCTCTCGTTATAACAACACACTCGTTACACACAACTGTCTTTACAACAACACTCTCAGCTGTTCTCTGCTTACTCACTCTGTTTACAACTAACTCTTGGCGAGCCGGCACTTCTTTAACTACCTCATTCCTAAGTTCGAGATATTTCCTGAACAATAAAGAAAAACAACTTTTCTCTGTCAATCGAGATATGACCAGAACCTTCCAAGCACTGAAACCCTATCTGTCAAGAAGTAACTAGAAATTTCCATTTATCTCAGTTTGTTTCGGCAGACCTTTATCTGTATGTTATCTATGTCTGCCGGCTCTTGGTTTTCACACTGCCCGCCTATCAGTTCCTTTTGTATAAACAAGCCGGGCGATCGTAGATACGGGTTCGCGACACTATACACACCGTATTAGAAACAGTTCAAGTAGTTAATTACTCATTGAAGTTTTTGAACTCTCTTGATCTGCCAGAAAATGCCACCACACATATTAAAATTGAAAATAGGTGTAGCAATTATCATGTTGCGTAATGTTAATAAGCCAAAACTCTGTTAACGGCACGCGGCTCGTAGTTTACAAATTGATGAACATCGTAGTGGAAGCAACGATATTAACTGGGTCTTTCAAAGGGAAAATATCCTCATTCCTAGAATGCCCATGAACCCGACCACCATTTAAATTTAAAAGATTGCAATTCCCATTTCAGTTGGCATTTGCAATCACATTTCAATAAAGCTCAAGGCCAGTCTTTAGAATTGTGTGTGTTTTAGATTTAGGTGCGGACTGCTTCACACATAGGTAATTGTATGTTGCGTGTTCCGTATCGGCAAACCAGATAGCCGTTATATCTACTCAAACAATGAAAAAATATTATCGTATACCCACACGTAATGTAAACTTAAACTTTTTGAAACGTATGCTTTGTTTTATTCTTCATTTCTCATCCATGCAATGTACCACAGCGAAGCATGGAAGGGTACAGATAGTACTCTATAAAATGGGAATGGCAGAATGCAGCAGGCTTAAGCATAGCAGCATATGTTAAGACATACTCACTATGTGATGGCTTGACATTCCATTCCTAAAAATGATTATCTCCATACAAAAATATTTGATATAATTGTGTGCATTAACGAGATATGTATTTATTGTGCAGTAACATTTTGTTTCTTTCAATTTACCATATATCTACAAAAACCATTCAGAATGAACAGGAACTCTGAGGAAATTCAAGATATATATTTAATTTTCATGAAAGTAGTTTGATCAAAATTGTTGGGCCATTTTTTAAAAAATAAAAATTGCTATTTAATGCTCCATAGTGTCGCCCTGGCGGTCACAAGCTCGTATGGTCGGCTCGGCTTCCTCGTCGGCAAACCCTTCGCCACGTCAGGTCTGATAATGGTCACGGCCGCCCCGGTGTCCACCAGCACGCGGCACGGCTTTCCTCTTACCCAGCCGTCCGCGATGAGGTTTTCATCCATCCGCCGGCTGACGGCGCGGATTTTCACTCGAGGGGATGGTGGTAATGGCGCCGACGTGCCCCTCTCCACGACGGCCCTTACTCATTTTCCAGCTGCTCTTCCTGGTGTGGGCAGTCTCTCCGCAGGTGTCCGGGCTGTCCACACCCCCAACACAGGCCACTAGGTGTTCGCCGGCGTCCCACAGCTGGTCTTCTGTCTCCGGCGTAGCGGACACTCCTCGTTCTCGACGTCGGGATAGATGTTACTTTGGCCGCCTCCATCCTTAATGCCGCTGTCAACGCCTCGTGGATGGTTTTATATTCGCCGAGCATTAGGCGCTGACGAATCTCCGTGTCCCGTACCCCGTCGACAAAATTGTAGGCGGCTTCCCGGGATACGAAGAACCACCGCTTAGCAGCAGCATACCGCAGCCAGCTAAAGGCAAGGTCGCAGCAGCCGGGGGAGACGCTGCAGGAGTTCGCCATAGCGATCGAGCAGCTGGCTAGCAAGGCCTTGGTTGACCTGCCGCTGGAGTTCGTATTCCGGGAAGCCGCCTACAATTTTGTCGACGGGGTACGGGACACGGAGATTCGTCAGCGCCTAATGCTCGGCGAATATAAAACCATCCACGAGGCGTTGACAGCGGCATTAAGGATGGAGGCGGCCAAAGTAACATCTATCCCGACGTCGAGAACGAGGAGTGTCCGCTACGCCGGAGAAAGAAGACTAGCCGAAGGACGCCGGCGAACACCTAGTGGCCTGTGTTGGGGGTGTGGACAGCCCGGACACCTGCGGAGAGACTGCCCACACCAGGAAGAGCAGCTGGAAAATGAGTAAGGGCCGTCGTGGAGAGGGGCACGTCGGCGCCATTACCACCATCCCCTCGAGTGACAATCCGCGCCGTCAGCCGGCGGATGGATGAAAACCTCATCGCGGACGGCTGGGTAAGAGGAAAGCCGTGCCGCGTGCTGGTGGACACCGGGGCGGCCGTGACCATTATCAGACCTGACGTGGCGAAGGGTTTGCCGACGAGGAAGCCGAGCCGACCATACGAGCTTGTGACCGCCAGGGCGACACTATAAAGTGTAGTCAGGATGATGAATTTTCTTGAAAATCTACATGTGGTATTATTGGCTTGCTGAGCTTCAATACCAAGTTTGGTACATGCTGTTTACACACACAGACACACACACACACACACATACACACACATACACACACACACACACACACACACACAAACACACACATCAGCTAAAGTTCCAGCTACATGCTCTATGTTCAAATAATCAGTGCGAAAACTTCTAGCTCCAGTAATACTGAAAGAAGCTACAGGAGCTAGGAAATGTAAAACGCTTTGCGTTGTTCACTGTTAGCAAGATAACATTAGATCTACTCAGCAACTACTTGAACCTCAAACACCTAATCGAATCAATCAAAACCCAAATCCTCGACCAGACAAAATCGGAGTGGATATTGTGCTTCGACCGGACGGAGTAAGTTAATGAAATGCTATATCATAAAATATCAAAAGAAGTTCTAATAACTAGAAGGAAAGTATCTGGACTCGACGCACTGCAACAGTAATGGAGAACAATGGAGAGGGAAAGGAGCAGAGCAGCTATATAAAAATTCTTCTTCCCTTCTGTGAGAGGCATGTTAAGGCAATGCCAAGAGTTTACTGTAATGATCAGAGGGTACAGAAAGCTAAGATAACAACGTTATAGTTTTGACTAATTAGATAGCCTTATATGCAAGTGTAGTTAATATAACATTCCTATCCATTATTGTAAACTAACAAATAAATGATATTAAAAAATAACGAAGTAGAGGATCCGTGTCACTCATAAACAAAGAGAAACTTGTAAACGCACATTCACAGTAGGTAGGTACTTCGTCAACTTTGTGAAATCCACAAACTTCATAGAGTGACTAAGTCATAACCATATGACATATCTCAGTCAATTAACCTTATGTCATATATTAGTATTTAAGCAAGAAAACTTAGAATAAAATAAATATTAATTCCAATGCTCAAATATTTTAAATGTCCTAAGACAACTTCACTTTGAACACTGTATACCGTAAAAATTATTTTAAACTCTAGATAATGTAATAAAAGGCATGTTCCAATTGAATGAAGAATTCCATTGAAACACACACACTCACATACATACCATGTGAGTCACCTGCCCCTATTTATTTTTGAATTTATACAACGTGCTAAGCGACTAAGGTGACTTATGCCTTTCTTGAATGTCTTCTAATGATGATTTGGAGAGCAGTTTATAGAGAAAGGGTAGATAACTCAGTGCAAAAGTGTTGTATGGGATGTAAAGCAATCACTATGTATGTCGATTCATACCCAGATATAGAGAGGTGCAGTAGGAATTTTAGAGAGTTTACAAACTTTTATTCATTAGCGTACATTCACACACACACACACACACACACACACACACACACACACACACACACACACACACACACACACACACACACACACACACACACACACACCATTAAACATGCCCCTGAAAGAACAAACTATCACATGCATTAGTTGACAATGACATTTGAATACAAAATGGTAGATATACTCGGTGGGACCAACTGAATTTAAATCTTCAGCCAGCCTGTGTTTTCGCTGTACAGCCATGTCAAAAAGTGCTAAGAATTAGGCACATAGTTTTCGCTTCTGTCGCAAATTACGGTAGCTTTTAGCTCATACAGTAATGTAATGGCGAACGCAGTTTTTTTTATTTGTGTTAAAACTACCAAAACGAGCTCAAAACACTGTATGAAGCTATAAAAAGCGTGTTAAAATTCGAAGTGGGTGATGAGGTCTGCTTTTACTTATTCGTATAGGAACCTTCTCTCGCAACGTAGCGTTGGCTAAATGGTGTCACACAGGTTACTTTGCCACTGTGCCTCTGCAACTTGGCTTCACATCCTTCGTGATAAACTCAAAAGTTTTATAACCATTTGTTTTATCTCTTGGGGCCTATAATTTGATATTATAATACAAATACTATTTGTATAACATTATATAATAGCCATGTTCTACACTGGAAGATAGTTATAAATGTATACTTCGCAGTAGATATTTTATTAGGGTCGGTATTGTGCTTGAGCCATTCAACCAAATTTCAAACATTTCACAAATGCAAAGTGAAATATGGGATATAAGTATGAAACAAAAACTATTAGATTTAATGTCATCGACAATCTCCTAAAAATGAAAGCCAACTACGTAACATGATTCACAACACCAGAGACGGTAAAGGTTGTAATGGTCACAAAGTTAAACATGATCCGTAATAAAAGATAAAGATAGCTTGTAGTTACCCTTTAAAGGGCAAGGGCCTGAACTACCTGTCATTAGGGTGAGCTCAGCGCAACTTATATGATAAGCAAATCCCAGTATATCCCTAATTATCGGATTGTAATTCTTCTTTCTTTGGCTCACAAGTGAACCAATAGCAGCAATAAAAAAATAACTAACTAAAATACAGACAATAAAGATTGGGAGAAAGAAAAAAGAAGAATGCAACGTCGTCTCGAACCTAGCCTTCTTATCACCACATTCCACCAAGCTATCCCACTCCGCCAGCTGCAACGTACTGTCTGCTGCTCTTTGGAAAATATTCGTTTATCTCCTTGCTAGTATTATATGCATGAAAAGACATCGTTTATTTAAGCTTTTCGCAACTTCTTGGTGTTCATCCAGGACGGTAAGTATTAATGCTGGCTGCGTAGGGTATCGAATAGAAGGGCAGAGTTGCAATAACGGCTTTTATGCTACAAGGCTCAATGTTTTCACTTTAGACTATAAAACTATAAACTGCGGGTTGCATAGATAAGAATAAATAGGGGCAGCTGACTCACCTAATATATATGTACATTCTTATGTAATACAAACTTTGTATAATAATTATATTGTGACTTTGTGGGTTCGTGGAATAAAAAGTCCAATTACACCACCCAAAAGATGTTCTTTATTTCCACCGACTTACAGTTTAACACTTGCCAATTACACAGAATTACTTGCTGCACACAATTACAATTTACCAGTTCGTCCGTTACAACTTCACTTGTACTCGCGATTACATAAGCTCCGGTACACATTCACAGTTCGTACAGTCTTCCGTTGCACAACCCTTTCGTTCATTAACACGTCACCGACTAACACTGCCTTCTTACACCAAGAACTGTCCTCACTCACACACACTAACCAACTGATTGACCAACTCAACCAACAACTGACTGACTAACTAACTAGCTGCAGCCCTTTTTATAAGCATCTCGCCGTCTTCTAGACGTTTCCAGATGATGAAAGATCCCGTAATTTCTGGAACCAGGTGGAAGAGAAACAGACCGCCCAATTATGTTTCTTTCCCCAGTCGTCCCTGTCACCACTATAAGACAAACGAGGGGAGGTGTGGCTAACGCGGTCCTCCCCCCTGCCTTCCGTTCGCAGCTGGTTCACAGGGTGCTCCAGTGCTCCCGTTACACTGCTCCCTCCTCAAAGCTGTTCGCCCCCGAACAGCCCCAACGTAGCGTGCGAGGCGGTCCAGGTGTACCACCAGCATCTGCTCGGAGTCTCAGCCAGAAGTAGCGCTGCCGTAGTTTGTGAATCATTCGGTTCGCTCCCAGGTGTCCTCCTGAAGTACCGGCGTGCACTTCCTCCAAGACTTCCGGGACCTTGCTCCGGGGAAGTACCAACTGTTCTCTCTGCGCCTTCCCATCGGGTGACTCCCATACCCGGAAAAGCACGCCCTCTCTGGTCTTCGACGAGTCCCATTGGGCCCAGTGCGACTTGTAGGTGGCGCTCCTCGGTGCGATGTCCTCCCAGGTCGGTCTCGTCCCTGCGTCCACTTCCCTCAAGAGTGGCCCCAAGTCTGCGTCCGCCAGCTGCTCCCTCCTCAGGCCTGCGCTATCCCAGCCTTCAGCAGGCACTGCCACAACTACTCGGACTGCTGCGGCACGCTCCTTCTCTTCCACTCTTGTGCGCTCATGGCCGTCCTGGATCTGCGGTAGGACACCTCCAATGTAATGGTCGCTGGCGTCGGTGTCCACAATGAAGGCGCCACCCGGTTGTGGGAAACCCAAAATTGAAGCACTGCACAGGGTCCCCTTCGGGTGCTGGAAAGCGTCTTCGGCGTCCTCCGTCCACACATAAGGCCGGTTTTCCTCCGTCAGGCGGGTGAGGGGTTTTGCGATGTTGTCGGCCTTTTCCTCTAAATCATTAAGGCGGTCGTCTACTTGACCCTTCCGCTCGCCCAGCTCCGTCACGTCATCCCTCACGCCGGCCAACTGTTCTTCAAACTTGGCGGCGAGAGCCTCGTTCGCCACCTTCATTTCGGTAGCCGGACCGTCATTCGCTGCTCTCATTTCCGTGGTTAACTCGGCCTTCACTTGTTCCATCTTCTCGGCGATGTTGTTTGCCGTCTTCATTTGTTTCAGCTATGCGGCGATGTTCTCCCTAGCCGTCCTGATTAGTTTCAGTTCCGCGGCCAGGTTATTTCTAGTCTCCAGCATCTCTGTTAATTCGGCCTGCATTTCCATCATCTTCTCCAAAAAATTTTCCAATGCCGCGTCCATGGTTGTAATTTTCGGTGATGTTATCTTCCCGCTTCCTGACACCAGTGTGACTTTGTGGGTTCGTGGAATAAAAAGTCCAATTACACCACCCAAAAGATGTTCTTTATTTCCACCGACTTACAGTTTAACACTTGCCAATTACACAGAATTACTTGCTGCACACAATTACAATTTACCAGTTCGTCCGTTACAACTTCACTTGTACTCGCGATTACATAAGCTCCGGTACACATTCACAGTTCGTACAGTCTTCCGTTGCACAACCCTTTCGTTCATTAACACGTCACCGACTAACACTGCCTTCTTACACCAAGAACTGTCCTCACTCACACACACTAACCAACTGATTGACCAACTCAACCAACAACTGACTGACTAACTAACTAGCTGCAGCCCTTTTTATAAGCATCTCGCCGTCTTCTAGACGTTTCCAGATGATGAAAGATCCCGTAATTTCTGGAACCAGGTGGAAGAGAAACAGACCGCCCAATTATGTTTCTTTCCCCAGTCGTCCCTGTCACCACTATAAGACAAACGAGGGGAGGTGTGGCTAACGCGGTCCTCCCCCCTGCCTTCCGTTCGCAGCTGGTTCACAGGGTGCTCCAGTGCTCCCGTTACAATATGAAGTACCAAATAGTGGCCTAAGTCAATAATATTTAGAACTAGTTTCAGTGTGCAGATTAATTGCGCTCTAATTACATAGGACTTGAATGAAAGACTATAAGAATGAGTGGTCCAATCAATTAAAACAATGTTCAAATTGAAGTTATAGTTTCATGGGATGCAGGTAATCAACCTGTAGTGACGAAATATCACTTTAATGCTATTTTATAGGTTACCATTTCGACCCACAATTATACAGAATTTCCTTTTTACCAAGGAAAAAAACATATACTCAAGTTTACGTTGTAAAGCACATGCCTACTTGGCCTATGTTATATACTACTATGAACCCCTCCTGTGCTTCCATGTTTGTGAAAATTGTTCCATCCCGTTTTATTTCAGGGATTGCGGTGCAAGTTTTAAGTGGTTCACTCGGTTAACTTAGGGAAAGGGTGCTTGTAATGTATGGGTCAACGAATCTTAGTATCTGTGTTGATGATGGTTGGTAACACAACCAAATACGAGTAAATAAAACATGATGGTGGTGGTGGTGGTGGTGGTGGGGGGGGAACTAACGCTATTTTTGAGAGACCTGAATGTCACAGGTCATCGAATTACGCCGTATGTCTGTAGTGAGGGCACACTTACGCTTAAGCTTTTTGGCCTGCAAAGCAAGTTAAATGCAATTAATTTAAATTGAATTTCCCTGTTTTAAAGAGAAGCGGGCACCTATTATTTCTTTCTTCTTTAGTTTACTCTCCAATTATGGAAGACTTGCACTCTTATGACCTACAACTGGGCGCTTGGTGTCAGGTGCCCCGATGGATGATCAGCATGATATCTGGTGTGGGAATGAGGAAGGAGGTGATAAAAATTGAGGACGAAATGGATTATAGATGGTGATGGACATTTGGCAGGGGAAATTGGAGAAACTAGAGAAAACCAGTCTAGACGCCGCTTTGTGCATCACAAATTTCACATACTGTCAACAGTTCGTCTGGTTTATCTTGAAACACGGGAATTAGAGAGAGAGAGACAGACAGACCGAGATAGAGAGAGAGAGAGAGTGAGCGCGAACTATTGCCCGCGCTGTTGTAGGTAACCCATGACTGCCTAATCCCACATCACATCACTTCTATGTACAGTTGTCTGGTTTATCTTTAAACATGGGAATTAGAGAATGAGAGAGAGGTGGAGAGAGAAAGAACGCATGGTAACCCATTACTGCTTACTCCCACATCGGATCACTCCCATGCAATATTCTGACTGATTCCGCGTGATCATACTATAGCTATCTCTTTAATACTTTCAAGCGCATCGCTTTAAAGACTACTGGTAGATGGTGATAGTATAGATATACTGTCCATTAGGGATTTTTGGGATGTTACTTTCTTCTAAATTTATGAAGATATTGTCCAACATATCAGTTAATCCGTCTTTTCTCCAGTACATCTTTTCCACCTCCTTCATTGATATGTGCCCATATTAGCTCTGTGTCGATAGCATTCATGTCACAATGAAACGGAGGTAAGGAATATGCATTTAATTCAGCTACTGAGTCGATTGTATACAGTCTGAGCTTATCTTTGTTTCTCTTAATTATCTTGTACAACCCCGGTCTTGATACCATACTTCACTGCCAATATAAAGCACTGTTTGTAAATAAGCAAGCCCTGCAATGGTTGCTGCATCTATCACTGTATGACGGAGACTAGGCAGTCGGGGATAGCAGTGGCAATGAGTTTACAAAATTTTCACCCCTCCCTTGTCGCAGGGAGGGGTAGCGCTAAGTAGGTAATGTTTTAAGTTAAACCAAATTTTAGTAGGGTTCGATCTGGGGCCGCCTTGTTGAAAGGCGAACGGTCTAACCACTCGGCTTCGGCGCTGCCCAAGAAATACAGAGTGTATAAAATAGTGCCGATATAATGTGCAGGGTAAACCCATACTACTCAGCTCTGCTCCCCTTATGTGGTTCTATCAACCCTTTATGGACTGCCGGGACTTTGAAGCCCCGGGTATTTAGACAAGACATTGTATCCATGTGTGGCGTTGTAAGCTGTTGTGACTTCCAAGTCCCTGTTGGTAGAAGTGTTCCCTATCCAGGCTAGATGGCTGCACCTGCTAGTTCGCTGTATGTTGAAGTTCTACTAGCATATTTGCATTTGCGCGTCAAATGAAATGTGTAGTTTTTAACGCCCGCTTTTACTACATACGGCACCGCAGGCGATGATACTGATGGTACATGAAATGAAGATGGAGCACCAGTGGAATCAGATGGCGGGGGAAACCGGAGGTCCCGGGCAAAACCCGCCCCAGCGCAGTGCTGTCCACCACAAATATCACTTTGCGGTTGCCTGGGATCGAACCCGGGCCGTCTTGGTGAGAGCCAAGCGGTCTAACCACTGAGCCACTGTGCGGCCGCTTGGCGCATCAGAAATGCTATTGTAGGAACTAAGAGTACAGGACGAGCAAGTTTACTTATTTATTTATTTTTTTATAATTTACGTCCTCCAACGTTAAGTCATATCGGACGATGAATAGAATGGGTGAAATGATGCTCAAATGAGTCCAGGGTCCACAGAGCTTAGAGTTATCCGACATTCGTCTTTCAGGATAAGGGAAAACCCTGGAAAAAACTTTGTCCAGGTAACTCACCCTGACGGAGATCCGAAGTCGGGACCTCTTGAACGTGAGGCAGACACACTACCACCACGCTACCAAGGCGGGCAAGCTTATTCTTTCCATTAATGTGACGAATTAATGCAAAAGATAGGTTTGTGGTATTTTTATTTGATGATATTACTGTGCATGTATGCTATTTCTAAGTCTTCGTAAATATAAGTACTTATTTTAATCTTCTATGGGCCAATATGTATTTAGGTGTTAGAAGTCCCACCAGTCTTCTAGTACATCTTTCAGGGTGCATCACCGGATATTTCTCAAACTAAACATTACGCTTACAATGGTAATAATTTCTCTTTTTTTTAATAAAAGGGAAAGGAAAGGACTCTCCGAGAAGAACATGTATGATATATTTATGCAGTTTCCTTCTGATATGGACACACCTACTGAAGAAAAAAGTAGTGGAGAATCTGAAGAAATCTCTGCCATCTAGCAAACAAATCAAATTGATGTCTTATCTATGTACTTCTAGAATGCAGCAAATCTCTTCAGTGGAAGATACTGATGCTGAAGATGCCTCGTAGCCATGGTCTTTAGAGCGCATGTCTCTTGCGTTCCGTCGTGTAGAGGGTTGCGGGTTCGAGTCCCGCCTTAGGCATGGATGTTTATGTGTATAGGGTATATGTGTGAAACTATAGAAAACAGAGAGTAACTAACCGAAAAAAACGGTTAAATAAGAAATATATATATGTATTTATGTATATACATAGATATTTTGATTATAAAAAAGATTCTCAAGATGTAAGTCCGCAAGTTGTGGACAAGGAGCTTCACAAAAACATAGGTCTAGGAATATGCAAATATATACATTATAAAAAAGAACAGTGCAATAGTTTTTTTTCTGGCAAGCAGCGCCCAGTAGAATTTTTTCTCACTTTGTTTTCTCAACACTTAGTACATGACTTGGTTTTTCAAAGCAATTTATATATGTAATAAAATAAAACATATTCTATCAACCACAAATGAATTTTTTGGATTTTTGGGTCCTCAATTTCTTTTTGGATATCATCGGTTGCCTCAAAATAAGCACTATTTGCACTGATATGTATTTAGCAGCTCCCATTGTACTTTTAACAATGACAAGCGACACATTCAAATAGATTCTCTCAAACCTGCATGTAAATGATAATCATGCAATACCCGAAGATTTTTTTCATCGTCATATCGGACGATGAATGAAATGGGTGAAATGATGCTCAAGTGTGTCCGGGGTTCATGGAGCTTAGAGTTATCTGACATTTGTCTATCAGGATAAGGGAAACCCCCCGGAAAAACCTTATCCAGGTAACTCGCCCTGACCGAGATTCGAACTCGGGACCTCTTGAACGTGAGGCAGACATGCTACCACCACGCTACCAAGGCAGGCTAAAAGGGCATTCTTCGCTAAAACAGTATAAACCAACGAAGCCTGTGAAGCTCGGGTATAAACTATGGTGTCGAGCAGATATGTCTGGTTACATTTATCAATTTGATGTTTGCCTAAGGAAGATATGTCATGATGGCAGCAAAAAATGTTTTGGTCCGAGAGGAAGTGTTGTAGAGGAGTTAACTTCATCTTTATACAATATAAATCACATTATAATGATGAATAGTTATATCACATCCTTGGAGCTCTTTAAATATCTGAAGACACAGAATATTGTGACTGCGTGGGTTACGCAGATTCGGAAATTTGGTTTGCAGAAATTTAGAACAACGTTTGCTGCAGTAAAAGGACGTGAAATTGACAATCAGCTGTCTTCGAGGCTGACTCGGTGTTTTGCTGGACGAAAAAAATGAAAGAAATCACTGCGGTACACTTCAATCGTCGACTTTTGCAATAACCAACAAACAACTGCCGCTTCTAACACCTTGCCAGTATTTATACCTCCCCAGCCATTGTTGAACGCCGCGGACCTTCCGAGAACTTTCTCGGCCGCAACAATGAGCAGAACGTTCCGGAGCCTCTGTCTCTTTTCCTCTCCTGCCCACGCGCCTTCGCCTTCGGCCTGTGGCAGCAGCACAACAATGTCAGATGTTCACAATATATATGCATGTGACACAATTCGTCCTAACCATGGCGGACTACCAAAAATGGCCAGTGACAAGAACCTGAAAAGAGGAAATTTTGATTTCGAGTATCTGATCAAGGCATGGCCTATTTCAAGTGGAAAGACAATCGTAGTGTTTATCTACTGTCCAACTATGAGGGTTGTGAGATAACATTTGTAAAGCGTACTCAGAAATATGGATCCAAAATGCATGTTGAAGCGCCTACAGTTGTTATGGAGTACACATGGGAGTTGTGGACAAGGCTGACATATTTATCTCCCTATATGACCTTAATAAGAAATCAAAAAGGTGATAGCACACGCTGTTGTCTGCCATGGCATAAATTGCATTAGCAAATACCTTTATAATTTTCATTGAAATGTTTGGAAAAATGCCATTCCTTGAAATATGATCTGATTTGATCTGCTATTCCTTGAGTTCAACAGAAAAGCAACACAAGGATTATTAAACCTAGGCAGGCCTCAGAACACAAAACGAAGACCCAAGCAGGATTCATCTCCTACAACCATCCAGTCTCCAAAGAGAAGGAAGAGCGGTTTCTCTGTCAGCAATGACATTAGGCTGCAAAATCGAGTGGATATTGGCCAGAATTTGTTTCCAAAAGAGCTAGGTATAAGTTGTGTGCAACAAAGATGTTAGAATCAAGGCCACACTCAAGGTGCACATTATGTAAAATGTTTCTGTCAATGAGAAAAAACAGTTTGTTTTGAATTTCACCACATGTGAATTATACGAGGGTGGGTCAAAAAGTAATACCTCCTATTTTTTCCCCTAAATAAGTAAGTTATGTGAAAACTTTGAATTTGGCGCAATTCCTCAAACCTTCTTCTCCAATCCCGTGCAGTAGTAACTTCCTAAGTCAACAGGTGGCAGCACTGCATCCTCTTGTAAAATGGCTGACATCTACAGTCGTATTAGACAGCGTTCTGTGATTGAATTTTTGACTGCGGAAGGTGAAACGCCAATTCGTAAACACGAAAGGCTAAAAAAATGTGTATTGTGATGCAACGGTGGATGTCAGCACTGTTAGACGATGGGTTCGTCGCTGTAACGAAGCTGAAGGGCAAACACCACTGGCAGATGAAAAGCGAAGCGGCACGTCGGTGGTTGCAGTGACTCCATGCATCATTCAGCGAGTCAATGACATCATTCGTGGTGATCGCCGGGTAACAACAGGTGAATTGTGTCGCATTATCTCCTTCAGTAAAGGCAGTGTGATGACGATTATTCAACAACTAGGTTACTCAAAAGTTTGTTCACGTTGGGTACCAAGAATGTTAACCGCCCAAAACAAAGAAACAAGGGAAACAATAGCCTCTGAAGACTTGCAGCGCTTCAATTTGGAGGGAGAGTAGTTTCTGGAAAAAATTGTCACTGAAGACGAAACGTGGGTTCATTTTTTTTTTGAACCTGAATCAAAGAGGATGTCAATGGAATGGCATCACACAACGTCACCGAAGAAAAAAAATCAAAACTCAGCGGTCGGTAGGGAAAAATATGGCGTAAGTGCTTTAGGGTGCATAGGGTGTGCTTATGATTGATTATCTGGAGCAGGGATGCACAATAAATTCTGTCCAATACGTCAGAACTCTCAAAAGGCTGAAAGCAGGTCATCTCCGAGTTCACCCAACAAACACTATGGCATAACAATACTAGACCACACACCAGCCATTACACCACTGCAGAAATTGAGAAATTGGGATGACAAGTCTTACCTCACCCCCCATACAGCCCTGACCTGGCACCATCAGATTTCCATTTGTTCGGGCCACTAAAGGAAGCTCATCGTGGGATTCATTCTGAAGATGACGAGGCTGTGAAAACGTCCGAGCACCAATGGCTTAGGAAGCAAGACCGTGTGTTTTACCACACTGGAATACATACCCTAGTTAAAAGGTGGACCAAAACTGTGGAAAAGGACGGAGATTATATTGAATAGTGACAAATTAATCGTCAATGTTGTAGTTTTCAAGCTATGCAAATTGGATTGAATTTTATTGGCAATTAAAAGAGAAACAAATAGGGGGCATTACTTTTTGACCCACCCTCGTACCTCTTATACATTGTGTCCTCTTTTGTTTTGTGTTCTGTTCAGCTTATTATTGCACATCTGACAAGCACAAAAATATAGCTGCATAATAATAATGATTGTCAAAAGTGTTGTGGCTTTATACCGTGTACACAGCTGCTTGCAACCATTATTATTGGTAGTAAGTCGTTGTGGCTGACGGAACTTTAAAGTCCAACTACCATTAAAAATTGTTTATAAACAATGAACATAGCTTTTGTCCTATTTTGTGTTATAGCATGTATTGTTTTATCAGTTGACAACAATAACAAACATTTTCTCAAAAATCCAAAATTCAGTCCATAAAATGTTCCCTAATCTTCCTCTTCTCCATCTTGCTTCGATTTTGAGTGTAAACCGCCCTTGCTACGAGGGTCCGCTGATAAGTCCCGAGCCTCAAAATAAAAAAAATCAACTGTTTTGTCTTTATTTCTATACATAATCTCTAGAAATGCTAAAACATTTTTCATATCGGTGTACAATCTCTGTAATTCGATTTATCATGGTCCTCAAAATAGCTGTTTACGGCTTCAATGACCTTCTCGTTGCTGTACAATCTTCGTCCTCCAAGAAATGTTTGAGGTTCGGGTACAGGAGCCAGTCACCGGGTGCTAGATCTAGCTAATAGGGGGGGTGTTCAAGCTATTCGAACTTTAATTCGCATATTTTTCCCATTGATGGGCCGGAGCATTGTCGTAAAGAAACAATATTATTTTCTTTGCCAAATGAGGCCTTTTTCTTTTTACCTCATCACTCAAACGTTGCAGTAAACTTGCGTAGTAGTCAACAGTGATAATTTTACACTTTTTCAAGTAATCAATAAAAATAATTCCCTGTGCATCCTAGAAAACACTCGCCATAACCTTATTAGCTGACAAAATTGATTTGCCCTTTTTGGAGTTGGTTCACCTGGAGCAATCCACTGCTTTGAATGTGATTTTCTTTCTGGAGTTGTAGTGATGTATCCAAGTTTCATCCATGGTAATAAGCCGTATCAAAATTCTCTGGGATTTTTACGGTAGAGCTCCAAATTCTTAACAGAATCAGTTTTTCTTTTCAACTTTTGATCAGGTGTCAACAAACGGGGCACCTATCTTGCTCAGACCTTGGGAAAGCTTAAAGCATTACTTAAAATATTACTTGAATGTTCTTTAGATATGTTTACAGCCTCTGTTATCTCAAACAACTTTAATCTGTGCTCATCCAGTACTAAACGATGATTTTTTCCCCCATGATCTCTGGAGTTGTGACTTCCACAGGGCGTACAGAGCGAGGCTCATCACTAGTACTTATATGGCCCATTTTAAACTCTACAACCCAGTTTTAATCATTGTATATTGTGACTTTGTGGGTCCGTAGAATTAAAAGGCAGAGTTGCAGAAATTAAAAATCTTTATTTTCGTCGAAATACACTGTTCAATTCTCACGTAACAGATTACGTCGCATAACAACACAATCTTCCAAGGTCGAGGACAATAACAAACACTTCACAGCTGAATCTCGTTTTACACACAACTCTTGTTACAGAACAACTGTCCTGCTGGCGTGTCACAATCCCTTTTATATCTTCATTCATGATTACCAGACTGTTCTGTCAATCACTACATGTTTCTGGAAAACAAGGCATCCAATGACGTAATTCGAACATTCTATCACCTTCGAGAAACGTAACTTAATCTATGCCGGCGAGGCCTTTGCCTCAGTTATCTTGCTTGCCGGCGTTATCTGTTTACACTAAACGCGCTATCGTTAACTGCTTAGCAAGGCTCATTATTACCATGAAACTTTATCCGCCGACTGTTTCCTTATTTGTGCCGAAACTTTTATGCCTGTTGCTGTGACACTATGAAGGGGCACAGTCTTTCAATGTACTGTCCATCTCCTCCTTGACTTCTTTGGGCGTTAAGGCTTTCAAATGGAACTATTGAATCAGTACTCGTTTTTCCAAATCCTCCATTTTCGTAAAACCTGTACACTTGTCTTGTTTAAAATGTTGTCATTGAAAAACTAAACAAGATATTGACCTGTAACTGTGGATATAAGCTAGTCTAGAGATAAACTGCATGGTACTATCATCAAACTGGCCCAATGGCACCATCTCTATATGAGGCCTGGGACTTATCAGCCGACGTTCGCATATTGGCAATAGTTTGAGTGCCAGATTTTGACTTCAAGCCAATACTAGACGGATTCAAACAGAGGCTAGTGTGAACAGTCATGGCGAAGCTTGCCTTCCAGTCACTCAGGTAATGTTTCGATGCCTCTTTTTCACAGCCACCTATCGTTAGTCTGGTTTACATAACTTGAAATATGACGTACTTAGCGCTACTCCTCCCTGTGACAAAGGAGGGGTGACAAATTTAGTTAATACATTGCCACTGCTATCAGCGACTGCCTAGACTTGACAGGTGCTCCAACGAGTGCAAAGCTTGCTTATTTACAAGCAGTGATTTATATTGACAGAAAAATATGGCAATCATGGAAATATGGCATCAAAACCGATGTAATATCTAATTAAGAGAAACAAAGTTAACTTCAAACGCTATGCGATAGACTCCATTGTTGGATTCAATGAACATACTTTACCTGCGTATCATTGTGATATGTCTGCAAATCAAAGCAAATGTGACAAAACATGTGACATTCAAAGAACGAGATGTAAGTGAGATATTCCATAATGCAGTATTTGAAGCTACTCCAGAACATGTGGAGATTTTTTTTTTTAATTTACGTCCTCCCCAACGTTAAGTTATATCGGATGGTGAATGAATTGGGCGAAATGATGCTCAAATGAGTCCAGGGTCCATGGATCTTAGATTTACCCGAAATTTGTTTTGAAGGATAAGGGAAAACCCGGAAAAAATCTTATCTAGGTAACTCACCCTGACCAAGATTCGGATTCGGGACCTCTTGAGCGTGAGGCAGACATGCTACCATCTACGCTACCGAGGCGGGCACAGAACATGTGGAGCATACCTGTGAACATGTGGAGGAGTAAATGAAATATACTGGGAAAAGGACGGATTAGGTGAAGATAGTATGTTGGACAATTTCATCATAAATTTTTAAGAAAGTGTCTCTGAATCGGACGTCTGAAGACTGGGGGGGGGGGAGGCAAGGTAATCCACCATCCAATGACACTGGAGCTGGTGATAATAGCAGTTTGACTGGAACCTCCAAGAAATCCACTAATGAACGATCTACCGCCATCTGCCAGTAGTCTTCAAAGCGCTGTGCTTGAAAGTGTTAAAGCGATAGCTATAATAAAATCACTCTGAGTCAATCGGAACATTTTATGGAAATGATGAGATATGGGATTAGGCAGTCATGGGTTACCTACAACACCGTTGGCAATACTGCGCGCTCTCTCTCTCTCCCTCTCTTTTTCTCTGTTCCATGTTTGAAAATAAACCAGCCGAACTGTAAGGCTGATTTTCCTCGTTCACAAGCTAACGCGTGTGTGTGGGATTTGAATTTCAACCAATAAGAGGCAGGTTCGCCCAGGTCTGCTGTACGGATAATAAGAAGATTGTGCCAACATTAATAAATAAATGAAAGAAAGAGACCTTGAGAAACCCGAGACATCTGCATATTTCATTATATTCGACTGTGCATGAGACGTCTTATTGGAAAAAGCATATTAATGGCATTGTAAGGATTCGAGGGTCGTTGGATAAGTCTGGTAAAAAACCAAGAATCATTTTTCTTTCGTGAACATCTCACCTTATTTTTCAACATAGTCTCCATTGATGGCTATTTACTTGGTCCAGCGATTATCCAGCTGTTTCATCCCGTAGGAAAGATAGGTTCCATCAAGGTCTACAAAATACTCGTTGACGGTGATTATCACTTCTTCCTTTGATGCAACTTTCTTAACACCAAGCCAAATTTTCAATTTTGGGAGCAGGAAGAAGTCACTTGGGGCTAAGCTAGGTCAGTAAGGTCTGAGGAACCAATTCAAAGCCCAACTCATGCACTTTCGCTATTGCGATTGCTGATGTTTTGATTTTTGTAATTTACGTCTTCCAAAGTTAAGTCATATCTGGCGATGAATGGAATGGGTGAAATGATGCTCAAATGAGCCCGGGGTCCATAAAGCTTAGAGTTACCCGACATTCGTCTTTTCAGGATAAGGGAAACCCCCGGAAAAAAACCTTATCGAGATTCGAACTCGGGGCCTCTTGAACGTGAGGCAGACATGCTACCACCACGCTACCGAGGCGGGCATTGCTGATGTGTGCAATGGTACATTACCCTAATGAAAGAACACTTTTTTTTTGCGTTTCAATGTCGGTCTTTTTCAGTCAACTCTTGTTGCAAATGATACAACAATGAAACATAATAGGCTCCAGTTATGGTTTTGCCTTTTTCCAAGTAGTCTATGAGGATTATTCCTTGATAATACCCCGAAGCCACCACATTACCAGCTGCAAAAATGATCCTTGCCTTCTTTTGCGCACTTCCACCAGCCTTTGTCCATTGTTTTGACTGCTGTTTTGACTCTAGTGTATAATGGTGAATCCAAATTTCATCCACGGTCACAAATCGGCGCAAAATGTCTTGCGGATTGCGATTAAACATCGCCAAACTCTTGATAGAAATGTTCTTCCGGATGCGCTTTTGGTCGACTGTGAGTAATCGTGGCACACATCATGCACACAGCTGTTTCATTGCCAATTTTTCATGTAAGATATTGTACACTCACTCAGTTGAGATGCCTACAGGCTCAGCGATCTGATGAACTTTTATTCGACGGTCTTGCCTAGCCAGATCATGTCCATTTTCATGGTGTCCTGTGTGGTGACCGCAATTGTGTGACCACAGCGCGATTCATCTTCGGCGTTTCTACGACATTTATCCAAAAGTAAATGGACTTCAATGTTGATGCAGAGTCTGATTGAACTTCAATAATTCAGTTTTGACTTGTACGACAGTCCAGCCCATCAAATGACATGTTTAATAACAGCACAAATCTCTGTTTTTTCCATTTTCAACCGGAGCTGTCACACTGACCAGTTCAGATGGCTGTCAACAATGAACTCTATATTACAGCACGTTTAAATTTTATGTACTATCTTTCTAATAATCAAGCTTACCACCCACAAAGTTTTAACAAAAATTTTCCATCCCTTCATGGAAATTTACCAGACTTACCAAATGACCCTCGTAAGGCAGTCAGTTTCATTTGATACAACCACTGCCTTCGTGATTCAGTTCTAGCATATTGCTTTGATGGCATTAAAAGTATAATCTATCTCAAATTTGGAGGTCCTATCGTACACAAAGGGGTAGGGGGAGCGTAGAGGCACAGAAGACCTCACCCCAAAGGGGAATCACGCTTATAAATACTCATAAATTCACCAGCTAAGAATGTTCAGTTAATGTATATTTGTATCTCTTTGTCCTCCTCTAATATGTTTACAACATGATAGTTCAAGTTTGAGGCAGATTTTAACAATTTACGTTTTACGTTGGGAATGGTAAATGTTTCCTGAAATATTTGTTTTTGTTGCTTATTAAAGGTTTAGTCTGTGTGAACATTCACTTTGCTGTGATATAAGGCTGGAATTTTAATGACTCTAAAACCTTCAGATAGGAAATGAACTAAAACAGGCTCATAACTGAACAAGGTACTGCTTTCTACTCAAATTAAAACGTTTTTACTTTTCATAAGATAAAACATTTCTAATGTATTATATTCACATGACTTTCACTATTACCCACCTCGATAGCGTAGATGATGGCGTGTCTGCTTCACGTTCAAGAGTCCCAAATTCGAAGCTTGGTCAGGGTGAGTTACCTGGATAAGGTTTTCTTCTGAGGTTTTCATTTATCTTAGAAAAGATGAATGTCAAGTTACTCTTAAGTTCTATTGATCCCAGGTTCATTTGAGCATCATTTCATCCACTACATTCATATTCGGATGTCATTTAATCACTATTCGTTCTTAAAAGTCTATTCTTTAATTTAGTTTATTTGTTTATCTACCTCATGGTAATCCAGATAAACACGTGTGGAAATTATTTTAATACATACTTCCTTATAGGTACAGTGTGAATAGCGGAATCGATTAGACGTAAGCAGCAACAAAATCTTTTAAGAGCTGATGGATATGTGATGGCTCAAGAGAGAGAGAGAGAGAGAGAGAGAGAGAGAGAGAGAGAGAGAGAGAGAGAGAGAGAGAGAGAGAGAGAGAGAGAGAGAGAGAGAGAGAGAGAGAGAGAGAGAGAGAGAGAGAGAGAGAGAGAGAGAGAGAGAGAGAGAGAGAGAGAGAGAGAGAGAGAGAGAGAGAGAGAGAGAGAGAGAGAGAGAGAGAGAGAGAGAGAGAGAAAGAGAGAGAAAAACCGAATAACGACTTCTAATGTGATAAATGTTTAAGGATTGGAAAAACGTATCCAACAAAAAGGAATATTTCAAAATTAATCAAAACTGTTAGATGCACTATTTAGAAAATAAAAGGTAACGAAGTTTAGGGTGGAGAATTCCTTGTTTATCTTTGTGTTGTACATACGTCTGAAGGATAGCAAACTTAAAATGGAATTTTGTATTTATCCAACATATCTTGCCCACTAATGCTCTTCATAGGGAAACACCAGAAATTGTTTTAAAAATGTGCTTTTCTGGATTCAGGAGAACTCGAATATGTATTTCTAATGAAATCTCAAGGAACATTCTTTTTTGGTGGAATACAATTTCCTGTACTCTTGTATTTAAGTTTTAGAAGAAGAAAAGCACCTACCTACACAAGAATTTCGTAAACTGTAAACCTGTTAGTCATAATTCCATGGTTCAGATTTTGATGACTTTAAAATATGTAAAGTATTGTCTGTAAAATTACATGAAATAAATAAACTGGTCTAAAATGACATTAAAATTTTCTTCATTTCACCGTATGAGAGTACAGTACAATTCCTGCTTCTGTAACGTTAAAAATTAAATTAAAATTTAATATTAACTTAAACTTATGAATTTGTGTTCTGTAGGAAGAAGAACGCATAAAATTGTCTTACATTGCACAGAATTATTGCGCTAAGAAACCAGCAATAACCTCAGTTAGGGGACGTCTATTGTCAGAAAGTACATTTTGATACTGTAGGGAACTCCCTTCCACATCCGTTGTTACAACTGGAGCATAAACATTTATGCAAATGTTTCAGCGGTTAGCATTTAAGAAGTTCGACACAAAGTTTTGTGTCAAATGTTTTATTAAGAACACTTTCCACTTTCTTAGCTACCTTTCTTCCCACTCCCTCTGTACCTTTAAAATCAAATTCAATTTTATTAATTAGAATTAGAGAACTTTCCATAGTGGTATCTTTCTCCTGTGCTTATGGGATTCTTTGTGAAGCAACCGAAATATAGGTATCTTTACCAAGGGTAGCTGTCCTTCAGTTCACTGTTTGAAAATAACTTGTTTTAGAAATATAAATTGCAGTAGCATCGTAAGGATTCAAGGTTCCGATAACACGTTACACCACTTGGAAATGATCGCGATAATAAATTGCTGAATGTATCCAGGTACCCCATCAGGTGTTGACAGGTCATGGTGAGCGAGGAATACCGGGAGACAGAGTTTTACGAGAGAGAGCCTTGACAAAAGTTCCCTTCGTGTTGAACACTAGGCAATCCATTTGATAAAAATGTGATCAAACTTCCTCTTCCATTGTACGCATATACTTGCACTAAGCAAGTAATGTACACAATTTTGTATAAAAAGCTTGCAATGACTTCTCTGCGCTCACAATATATGACGCTGCGTCAATCACAGAATGCGGAGTGATTGACAGTTCATAATGCCTCACAGAAACATTTCAGCTGGTCGTCCATCTCCAATATACAAATGATTACTAACGATTTTCTTCATCATTCTTTTCTCAGTGAATATAAATTTTTCCATGTACTTCTCCCCGCATCATGATGATGGAGTAACATCGTAGTTGTTTCTTCTGGGATAGGCCGTCCGAAACATTCTAGTAAACTCTCTAATTTAGTATTCTTCAGTGTCCAGAATGGGATTTTACCTTAAATTAAAACTTCATAAATGAACATGTAAATTCTGAAGATTTATTGTTCTTCATAGATACACTTCATTGCACTAAACTTTGCTTAGATATCTTCTTACTTGTAAGTTGCACTATCGGTGTATGCTTATCGCGACCTATATGTTGCCGAACAAGGAATTTTCTTTAGTTTGATACCTTTTTTGCGAAAAAATAATATTAACAGAAATAACAATACACCATCCTTAGAGAAAGCATCTTCAAATTCATAATCAATTTGGTTTTAAATGGCAAGACCCTAATGGCCTTCTTATGACTGATAGATTATAGACATGTAGATATGACTGAATGAAGCTATGAAAGCTGAAATGTGTAGTGTTTAACGCCCGCTTTTACTACATATGACACCGCAGGCGATGGCACTGATGATACATGAGATGAAGATGGAGCACCGGTGGAATGAGATGGCGGGGGAAACCGGAGATCCCGGAGAAAACCCGCCCCAGCGCCGTGTTGTCCACCACAAATCTCACTTTGCGATCGCCTGGGATCGAACCCGGGCCGCCTTGGTGAGAGCCAAGCGGTCTAACCACTGAGCCACGGCGTGGCCGACTAAATGAAGCTATGAAAGCTGAAATGTACATCAAAATTTCCTCTGAGAAAATCTGAAAATAACTAAGTACTAAGTACTAAACATTTAAAGAAAATAAGAGATTAAAAGCTTGCTTTCTGTCGAACGGGACATTGAAAATGCACAATTTCTTGCTATATATACTGTGGGCAAGAAACCAACACCCAGAATGTACATCATCGTCCCACTTATCAAATAACAATTTAATTCGTTAAATTAAAACTAAAGTATTAAAAATTTAATAATTTCAGCTAAATTAATTTGTTGTAAAAACACAAAGGAATAGGGCCAGAAAGGAAGTAAAACGCAAAATAACCAACAAATGACGCAAAAAAGGCAAAAAAAAAAAAAAAAAAAAAAGAATGACCTAAAACTTCAAACAGAAAATATGACAAAGTGCCAAATTACATTAATATTTTATAACCATAGATTAGTGTTTAAAATTTTAATACTTAAGAGCAATATTAGAAGGAAAAGAAAATATGAACTGTTATCAAAATCTAAGCCAATTTTAAATCACACAAAAAATGTGCCAATTGTAAATGATTTAATTCTATAATGAATGTAGACGCTGAACTACACTACTTATCGTACACTATATGGAGATATACACTGTCTTTAGACTTAGAAATTTGTTCAAATAAACATAAACTGTACTACGATAAAAAAAACTCATAGTCAGCGCAACAATTACTTTTGCAGCTAGATATATTGAAGGTCCTGGGTACAGGAACACATATAAGGGGAACTGAAGGGGTCATTCGCCTCACTCATCTTCTTTGCTGGTACAACAGCAAAGACGACAGTTTAAGGAAGAAAGACACTAGCAAACATTTTAGCTATCATCTGTCCTCGAGGGAACTACTACTTCAGAAAGGAAATATTTTCAAAGGGAAAGTTTGATAAGAATAATCTGACTACATGGAAAGGTTCAAAGATAATCCATTTTAGCAATTTCTATTCTTTACAAGATACAAGTCATGTTGTTAGCTTTTACTGCTTTTACAGAAATAGCGTTTTTCATTTAAGACAGTTAAGTTACAGATATTTGAGAAGCCTAACATCTGAATCTCGATTAGATGGACGTGTCTTCTTCCCGTCATTTCGCAGTGAAATGCATGTGTCTGATATTAAGTTCCTTACTAATGTTCCAAATGAAATGAAATGTGTAGTGTTTAACGCCCGCTTTTACTACATACGGCACCGCAGGCGGACTAATGTTCCAAGAGGCGTTGATTTTGTATTACTCAAAACACCTGTATTTTCAAAATGTTTCAAATGTTTTACACTGAACATTTTCTGACACTTATTAAAAGGTTCGTAAAGTTCATTTCTTAAATATCAGTGAAAAATTTAAACCTCAGAACTTTGGTCTCAGTTTGTAATGGCTCCAATACAAATATCTGACACATCGAAGTGTACGTGTAGCAACAGTTTTATTTGTATTCATTCCTTAGTTAATTACTTAAGGCTTTAAAGTTCATATGAAACATGTTTATTATAGTTTTAAACAAAGTAAAAAATTGTGGCTTCGAGAATAAATGTGTGTAGAGCTTTACAAGAACATAGCATGTTTTTATAGGTCAATAAATGTGTGTAGAGCTTTACAAGAACATAGCATGTTTTTATAGGTCAATAAATGTGTGTAGAGCTTTACAAGAACATAGCATGTTTTTATAGGTCAACTAATGTGTGCGTCCAGCGAATGCTTCTACTACATACAAACAAACGTTTTAATATAACTCATATACACTGTTTTTATCTCAAAGGACGCATATTAAGGAGAATATAAACACAGCGATGTATACACAAACATTGATATTATATTCGAATTCTGACGTATAAGATGTGCTACCTCCAACTGCAGTCACAAAATGAGATGCGACGTGAATCTAGTGATTTGTTTCATGACGTATTGTCCGAGAGAAATAAATTATATTAGGAAAAGAAACGCACCTAAGTGTTGTGTTCATGGCATTCAGTTGGCTAAAATCGAATAAATATGCTTATTTCTATGCCGTTAGCTTAAACTTTAATAATAATAATAATAATAATAATAATAATAATAATAATAATAATAATAATAATAATAATAATAATAATAATAATAATAATAATAATAATAATAATAATAATAATAATAATAATAATAATAATAATAATAATAATAATAATAATAATAATAATAATAATAATAATAATAATAATAATAATAATAATAATAATAATAATAATAATAATAATAATAATAATAATAATAATAATAATAATAATAATAATAATAATAATAATAATAATAATAATAATAATAATAATAATAATAATAATAATAATAATAATAATAATAATAATAATAATAATAATAATGATGATAATAATGATAATAATGATGATAATGATAATAATAATGATGATAATGATGATAATAATTAATAATGATGATAATGATAATAATGATGATAATGATAATAATGATGATAATGATAATAATGATAATAATGACAATAATGATAATAATGACAATAATGATAATAATGACAATAATGATAATAATGACAATAATGATAATAATGACAATAATGATAATAATGACAATAATGATAATAATGACAATAATGATAATAATGACAATAATGATAATAATGACAATAATGATAATAATGACAATAATGATAATAATGACAATAATGATAATAGTGACAATAATGATGATAGTGACAATAATGATGATAGTGACAATAATGATGATAGTGACAATAATGATGATAGTGACAATAATGATGATAGTGACAATAATGATGATAGTGACAATAATGATGATAGTGACAATAATGATGATAGTGACAATAATGATGATAGTGACAATAATGATGATAGTGACAATAATGATGATAGTGACAATAATGATGATAGTGACAATAATGATGATAGTGACAATAATGATGATAATGACAATAATGATGATAATGACAATAATGATGATAATGACAATAATGATGATAATGACAATAATGATGATAATGACAATAATGATGATAATGACAATAATGATGATAATGACAATAATGATGATAATGACAATAATGATGATAATGACAATAATGATGATAATGACAATAATGATGATAATGACAATAATGATGATAATGACAATAATGATGATAATGACAATAATGATGATAATGACAATAATGATGATAATGACAATAATGACGATAATGACAATAATGACGATAATGACAATAATGACGATAATGACAATAATGACGATAATGACAATAATGACGATAATGACAATAATGACGATAATGACAATAATAATAATAATAATAATAATAATAATAATAATAATAATAATAATAATAATAATAATAATAATAATAATAATAATAATAATAATAATAATAATAATAATAATAATAATAATAATAATAATAATAATAATAATAATAATAATAATAATAATAATAATAATAATAATAATAATAATAATAATAATAATAATAATAATAATAATAATAATAATAATAATAATAATAATAATAATAATAATAATAATAATAATAATAATAATAATAATAATAATAATAATAATAATAATAATAATAATAATAATAATAATAATAATAATAATAATAATAATAATAATAATAATAATAATAATAATAATAATAATAATAATAATAATAATAATAATAATAATAATAATAATAATAATAATAATAATAATAATAATAATAATAATAATAATAATAATAATAATAATAATAATAATAATAATAATAATAATAATAATAATAATAATAATAATAATAATAATAATAATAATAATAATAATAATAATAATAATAATAATATCAAAGAAAAGCTCTGTTTAAAGTGTTTCTATCCTGCTAAGGTTAATTTTCATTAGCGCAAAGTGACTAATTTTAAAATTATTTAGATAAAAGTAGCGTTAAGTTCTATAATTTTACAATCCATGAGACAACTAATGTGAAACTCACAATAAACTAAGACATAAAAGCTCTAAAAATTTGCAAAACTTGGATTAGTACAGTAACCTGTAGCGAAAGTACAGGTGGTTAGCCATGCTATGTAGGTGTGAGTGAATGTTCTACATGTGGAATTTATAGCAAATCATAAGGCGGAACATTTTATCTGCTGCTTCACAGAGAAAAAGATACTGTGAATATCTCAATTTGTCTTAATTTACAACTAAATTGAAGACGGAGTTAATTGTTAGGTGCCCACTTGTAGACGTTAGTCTCATTAAACTGAGATTTTTACAATTAACAAAACCTATGTGCGGAGAGAAACTTAAATACCGATCAATTTCGCCAACAAAATGCTTATAAGTAAACGACTCTTGTTAATATTTAAGTAGCCATAATGTAAGTTTTCTCTATAATTTTATACATTTACAACTAGATGTTGACAATATATCAGAGATTGTCAATTTTTATTTAAAATAAGTATCTCTAATTTGAAGCTAAAGTCTTCAGAGATATAAATATTGGCGAGCTGCAGACTACTCCAAATTCAAAGTAGAAAACAAATTCCTACAAGCAGAAGACACGTGTCTAAAATTGTATAACCTTTAAAATAGTGCAACTGCTCCGCATTTCGAGGACACGGTGTCTTCTTAACCACTTGTGTGACCTTATCTGGTCCTCTTTTTCATGGATACATGGATTTATATACGTAGAGGCATTTCTCAATTCTCTGGAGTCTTTTAAACTAATAGCAATCCTGCCGTAAGCAGACTTATTGTTTCAATATAGTTTTCACTGCCTATTAGTCCGTCCAGTTTTCAATTGTTGGGTTATACTAAACATGAATGAATTTTGCAAGCTTACTGCTATATAGGAGTGGAATATCTTATAGTAAAATGTTCGGTAATTCTCAAAATCCTGGCTGAAATCCCTGAATATTGTCAGTAAATGATTGGTATAAAACTAATTCTGACATATTCTCAAAGTTCTGTGCAAACTAGATCAAACTTTAGTCAATAAAATACGGCAAATATTATTTTCACGTTTGATATGAGTTCTGAAAGATGTTTGTGTGCTCAAGCGTATGTCTTCTGCTTTTATTGAATGTTGAATCAGAAACTAATTTCAATAGGAAAGCTGAGGATATAAGCGACCTGGATCAAGCAACTAAACATCATCCACGTCTGCCACGCGTAGGCATCTTCTTGCTCGGGAGGATAATAACAAATAAAAGAAAACTTTTTGTGGGAGTGGGAAACTTGAGTTAAACCGAGAATCTGACGAGAAGAATGATGAGGTCGGCGGGGGAATAGAGCGGAAAGGGAATGAAATCTTTATCAAAGGCAAAAATACATAAAACGTAGAATACAACAAGATTTTCTTATGATACGTTAGGCTTAGCTGCTAACAAATAAAAGAGAACATCACACTGAGGCCAATCATGTGCAGAAGATAACTGGGTCAGATGTTCGAGAGCAATATTGAAAACAAGCTTGGAAAATATATACACAATGACAACAGTTTTCGAAAACATGAGAACTTATAAATACTTGCAAGTATTCAGATTTCTTACACCTACGCAAATTTTATTTTGGTTTGGTAGAGAAGTAAAACCTTCAATTCTAATATAGCAGTCATTTTTAAACCAAATAAAAGGAAACAAGGCAACATAAAATTTTTCACCACCACCACCACCACTGTCGGTATTGGTGGCTCACTTACTTAGGCGCTGGTCTACTAATGTCAACGTCACGGTTCAAAACCCGCGGTTCAAAACCAATGGTTTTTGAGCCGCGCTTAAAATCGAGATCTCTATGTCAGTAGATTTATGGCATGCAAAAGAAATGTGGGACGAAAATCTGCCACTTTGTGCACTATGCATGTTTTCTTTACAGCGTCCCATCGTCATTCAAAATAAAACTTGTTTAATCTAACAAATGACATTTTGTTTTCTAACACTGACCTATGGTATTTAGAGGATTGGATTGGATTGTACCGAGGGGATTGGGTACCTCGAACAGACTGGTCCTTTGTAACGAAGGCCCCCAAAGTGGGGCATCTCCGAGATTGAGGATGAGGTGAGAGGAAACAGATGGCCGACTCCAATGAGTCACTACAGTACAGAGGGCAGGGTCCCTACACTTTACCAGATACAAACCCCCCTGTGGTCCAGGGCAATCGACAATCTGCCCCGAAACAGTCACGAGGCTCGTTCGGAGTCTGGAAAACGCCCTCCTTAGAGCAGGGGACTCCAGGCAGGTTGGCACAACCGGCATCCCGCCAGCCGCGTTCCTGAATCGGTCCACTAGGCCGGCTCGTGGACCGGAGTCCGTTCCGCCGGAGGAGAAAGTATTCAGATGAAATGTGTAGTGTTTAACGTCCGGTTCTACTAAATGCCTCATCGCAGGTGGTAAAAATAAAGTGTTCACTCAGAGCATATCATCCCACCATGCACAGCCGAGACTCCCGCCGACACTTTTACCCTGACAGAAACACCAGATGAGAGATGATATGAAATGATACTGAAGATGAAATGCAGGGACAAGAAATTCTGGGGATATAACTAACCTACCCAAGAAAATCCCCAAAATAAGCCCATGGATAGGTAAGTCGGACACGGGAATGAAATCCAGGCCTCCCGAATGTGGGCCATAGATGAAAGTGCTGGAGCTATCCCGCTCGGGTTATGTAGACGAAACATCGTATTTCAAAAAAAATTGATCTACAAATTTCACAGGAACATACAGTTTGTGGCCCTCTAGAGGGGGTGGGGAGCAACAAAAACAGCGAAATGGCTCCATGTTGATGTGGGAAACTCTCATTAAGGAGGACACTGTTTCACATTTTTGCGGTAGGTAAATGCTGGGGTGATTCCAGCACTACCACAGCTTTCTGTTCATAATTTCCTCCCACCTTTCCTTTCATTATCAAACCGTATTAAATTTAAACTTTATTGATTTTAAAAGGCCATTCGATCATCAAAAATAAAATATGGGAGGTTATGAGAATTTTTGGAATACCAGAGAAGATTATAAGAATTTTACAATAAATGTATAATAACTTCTCATGCCAGGTGGAACATAATGGAAAATTATCAGAACTTTTTCAAAGTAATAGTGGTGTTCAACAAGGAAGTGTATTGTCTTCAGGTCTGCTTTTAATGGCTTTGGATAATATGATGAAGAAAGCTATGAATAGAAGAAGAGTTATACAGTGGAGTTTATATGACAGATTAGATCTTTAAAATGTTGCTAATGGTATATGTATAATGGCACAAAGTTTCAAAGGCATTTAAATGAAAATATTAGACTTTGAAATGGAAGTCCAAGATATTGACATGAAAATAAATGAGGCTAGAACTAAATAAATGGGAATTAATTAAAAAAAGCATAAATAAATTGTATGTAGACAGATATGAAACATAAAGAATTTAATATTTCAACTATTTGGGACTTAACAGAGATATGGAGGGGAATCGGCACGAAGGTACAAATTAGATCTACTGTACATATGCCTCCAAATGGAGCATCCCCGGGAGGAAGGAAGAGGCCAGAGGAGACAGAGGGCGGCCGTCCCAGGGAGCCACTACAGTGGAGACTGCGGAATCTCTACACTTTATCACTTGGAAACTCCCCGGCAGACCAGTGCAACCGACATCCCACCTTACGGCCCTACCAGACCGGAGACTGTCTTACCCCACTCTTTGGAAAGTATAGTATGTCAAAATGGAACAGCTGACCAAGATGTAGCTAATAAAATTAACAAAGCAAAAAAAATGCATTTTATCCACTGAGAACAATATGAAACTCACTAAATATACATAGAAATAGTAAATATAGAATTTTTAAATCAAATGCAGTATCTGTATTGTTATACGGCTTGGAAAAATTGGAGACGACACAAGAAACAAATAAAAAAATCCACAAACGTTTGTTAATCGTTGTCTAAGGTATATACTGTGAATTTGGTGGCCGAGAATCATCAACAATACTGCATTATGGAAAATTACAAATCAGATACCAATTGCTAAAGAAATAAAGAAACGAAAATGAGCATGGATTGGACACACATTAAGAAGGAAACCCGAAGATTAGGTATTGGAATGGAATCCACAGGTAGAAAGGAGAATTGGAAGACCCAAAATATCTTGGAGGACAGTCGAAGTGGAATTAAGAGCAATAAATAAGTCTTGGAAGGAAATACAGGTTCTCTCAAGAAATAGAGTTCGGTGGTGAAGATTTGTTACGGCCATATGTTCCACCTAGGAATTACAGGAATTGATTGATGATTTCTTTCCTTATTCAAGGGTTCCAAGGTTGAAGAACAGGCGACGGTGTTCGTCGTGTTGCGGCTGGGTGATGGTGGTTAGCTCTGTGAAGGTCTCTCCGTCGGGTGTTTTTTATTTTAAAAATATATTTATTTATTTTATTTTGCTTATTTTTGCTTTGTTTTCGTTTAATTACCATTTGTTTCTTGTATTTTTACACATATACACCACAGACACATAAACAGCCTTACCTAACGTCGTATTCGAACCCGCGACCCTCTACGCGGCGGACGCTAGAGATATACGCACTAGCGACCACGGCTACGGGGGCGACTCGTCGTTCACACCCTTGTGGTGTTACGCAGTTATGTTATGCAGTTCGGGCCACAGCTGTCCATACACTGAACGCATATCAAAGCTAGGAGCCTTATCAACCGTCACATATTTTTTGCCTGTTGCTTGATTGTGTCCACAGGCGAAATCTTACTTACCTTATGAAATGCGTTTGTTCAGAATTGTCTTGGACTAGGAGAAAGGGTATATAGTGCAGGTACAGATTTAATGTATGAAGAGTACAGTGTTTAAGCCATAAATAGAAAACTACTTACGTGGATATTAAAATTAATTAAACCAATGCCATACTTATACAACTTCCTGATGATTCGTCTCGAGTTACAAGGATTATTAAACCTGTCCTTAGGCTAGTGGTTTTTAAAACTTTGAAGCACAACCATTTACGCTCTTACACATTTCTCAAAGGAAAACACACTTTATGACTTTTAACCGAAAATTAAAAAGGCCAAAATCAAGTATTTAAATAAATTTATAAAAACCTAATTATACAGTGTTTAATAATAGTACTTTTGATGTAAACTTGTAACAGATATATGTACACCCGCTGACAAAAGAAATGAGCAGCTGCCAGAAACAATGTTCGATTAGGCAAACATCGGAAGCATTCGATGACGCTGCGTTGACAATAAACGCTTTGGAAAGATAGAGCTAGACTGAAAAGTTTAATGATATGAATACCGGATATGGCACTGAGGTTTTCAGTATGACTCTACCTTTCTAAGCTTAGCCTACACACCGCTAGTATGAAAAAACAATTATTTTTTCCAACATACGCTTTGATACCACTCTGGCTTCGTTTCAAAGCTGTTCAATAGATAGGGAGATACTTTGCGGCTTGGCCGTATACATGATAGACGAGCGGTAAAACTCATGTGTCTCGGAAGAGGATCAACATGAGTTCGAATCCTTGATGTGTATGTTTCTGTTGATTGCTACTTTAATAGCAATGACTTATGTTTTTCTTGCAGAAGATAAATAATAATATTTTAAAACCATTCATTTATAAAACAGAAATAACATTTTCGTACCGTTCACAAAATAAATGCAATGTTATTAGAACATGTTCTTAATATTGGTTGTATAATCACTCGGACTCATTCATCTGTTGTGATTGGTGGTGGCATATAATGCGAAGTATCCTCTCGCGAGAATTTCACTAGGCATTTGGTCTCATCCATGTCCTGCAGAATGAGGACAGTAATAGAGGCTTTACACACCCAGTAATAAGTTAATTTCCATTTTCATTTGATTTTACATAGGTATAGGAATAAAACATTTATTTCGGTTAGTTTAAAAACAGAGTAGAGTGTTTCAGTTCTTATGTGGGGACATAAATGCCATAAAATCAAGTAAACCTTAGAAATTGGAAGTTAACATTACAATGTGCGTAATAGACATTTCGTATTTCTACAACAACAACAACAACAAATCAAAATGATGTTCGAGATTCGAACCTTTGTAGGTCTAACTCCTACATATTTGCCTATAACTCCTCGGCTATCTGTGTACTTTTAGTCATTGAGACTCAATTTTTCGCACACTGCAATGTCTGCGAAAAAAGGAAGGATTCCCTATGTGAATATGCACGAAATATATTGTCACGGCAACAAGTATAAAAGTTTCGGCACAAATAAGGAAACAGTCGGCGGATAAAGTTTCATAGTAATAATGAGCCTTGCTAAACAGTTAACGATAGCGCGTTTAGTGTAAACAGATAGCGCCGGCAAGCAAGATAACTGAGGCAAAGGCCTCGCCGGCATAGATTAAGTTACGTTTCTCGAAGGTGATAGAATGTTCGAATTACGTCATTAGATACCTTGTTTTCCAGAAACATCTAGTGATTGACAGAACAGTCTGAATGTGACATATAAGGGACTGTGACACACCAGCAGGACAGTAGTAAACAGAGTGAGCTGTGTTGTTGTAACGAGAGCTCATGTAATCAGCTGTCACGGTTTGTTATTGTCATCGACCTTGGAAGACTGTGTATGTGATGTAATGTTGTTACGCGAGAATTGAACAGTGTATTGCTACGGAAATAACTCGACCTTTTAATTCTACGAACCCACAAAGTTACAATATGAAACAGTACGCAATGTGTGAACATTCTCATTATTATTGTAATTATGGGAGGATTCAGTAGGACGAAGCTAAAGAGACGCGTTCCGTGACACCATTGTAAACCGACCGTGGAGACGATGTGGACTTTACGCTTCCAAATCAGCAAAGGGTGTATATTGATACGGTAGCCTTCAGTTCCTCTTATCTTGAAGTGAAGGTTCTTTGTTTTTTGGAGTTAAGCATATGTAACAGAGTATTTACCTGGTATTTTTAAACAAGTGAAATAACATAGAAAAACGTAAAATAAGAACTTGAGCAAACATAGAACGCAGTCTTTGTATGCTGTGTTTTTAGGACAACGTACACTGTATCTACGTAGACTACTTTGCCAATGAATTATTTTACCCATTTGGGTTCAAAGTACCGATTCTTGACTGCAGTTGCCAACACAGTTATTGCTCTAAGAGTGCCTCAAGCTAAAATCTGCAATAAACTGGGGGGATTTGTCACAATATGCTTTTATGAACAGCATTTACTAAATAACTTAAATTGGAAAACTATAATATTTCTTGCATAAATTATTGACTTCCTGAGGATCTCCTGCAAGGTCTCTAAGAAAATTCCTCTGTCAACCAAACCATTTTTAATCATTAGTTGCTATTTAATCACATATGACTTTAGAGATATTGATTGAAATATTTGGAATATTGGTATTTCAAACGAAAAATATATTTTCAATTTAACGTAAATAAACTGTGAAATTCGGTTTGTTCCATTTGACTGTTACCTGCCTCTGAATCATGCGCTACACAAATATTTTATGCGGGAATATACCTGCCCCTATTTATTTTTGAATTTATGTAACGCGCTAAGCAACATATGTGATTTATACATTTTTTTCAATATGGATGACTTGTAGAAGTTAATACAGGTGGGATATAAAAATCAGTGCAAAAGTGTTGTATGGGACAGAAAATAATCGTTATGTATGCCTATTCAAAAAACATCATACTTTTTTTTTTTTACAAAAACTATATATCTATGTGTATGTAGATATATATTTTTCTTTTCTTTATTTAAAAGTTTTTTACTGCTTCCGTTCATTTTCCCATCTGTTTTCTGTAGTTGCATACATATAGACTATACACATAAACACCCATACCAAAGGCGGGACTCAAACCCGCGACCCTCTACGCGGTGGAGCCCTAGAGATATACGCTCTAACGACCATGGCTACGAGGGCCGACCATATCCAAACACAGAGAGCTCCAGTAACGGTTTTAACGAATTTTTAGACTTTTATTCATTCACGTACATTCACATACACCTTTAAACACACCCATAAAGGAACAACCTGTCACATGCATCAGGTGACAATAACATTGGAATACAAAATGACAGATATACGCAATGGCACCTATTGGATTTAAATCTTCAGACATCACGTGTTTTCGTTGTACAGCCATATCAAAAAGTGCTAAGAATTAGGTAGATTGTTTTCATTTCTTTCACAAATTACGGCAGTTTTTAGGTCATTCAGTTATTATAATGGTGGATGCAGCTTTTTATTTGCGTTAAAAGTACCAAAACGAACTCAAAACACTGTATGAAGCTGTAAACAGCGTGTAAAGATTCGAGGTGGGTTTTGAGGTCTCCGGTTACTAATTAGTATAGAAACCACTGCTCGCAAGTTAGCATTGGCTAAATGGTATTATACAGGTTACTTAACCACCTTGCCACTACAAGCTCGGTTAAAATCCTTCTTGCTCAGCTCAGAAATTTTATTACCCCTTTTTTACCTCTTGTGGCCTATAATTATATATTATGATACAAATACGATTTTTATAATATTATGCATGTTTATAAAATACAATAGTCTACAAGTTTTCCACAGAGAGATAGATATAAATTATAGTTCGTAGCAGATGTTTCATTATGGTCGGTATTGTGCATGATCCATTCATCTTTAAAGCACTTCACAAGTGCAAAGTGGCTTCAGCTATTTGCGCCTGTGTCAATGCTTGGCGTGAATGAGCACTTCATTATCTAGGTATTCAGTATTTGAAACCTTAAAAATATTGTTGGGGGGGGGAGGGGTCGTCATTTTAAAACATTTGCTGCTTTATAAAATCCACACTCTTTGACAATATATTTTTCTGTTTAACCAACTTAATACGTTCACAACCACTTTGTCAGTAGAAGTAAAACATATGAGTTAAGTACGAAACAAAAGCTTTTGGTTTTTGGTTAATTGATGGAAATTAATAATTTCTTCACACTAGCCGTATATAGGCTAAGGTCTTTGATAGATAGAGTCAACATGCAAAACTCAATGTCATGGCCGGGATTTGAAACACGGATCTCCTGGTTTCCGTCCAGTCGCTCTTACCCATTGAGCCACCATGGCCAACTTGTCATCATGACATTAAATTCTTCATTTGACTCGTATATTTTCGTATATTTTAAAGCTATTAGATTCAATATCGTTGACATGCTTCTAAAACTGAAAGCTAACTACGTAACATGGTTTACAACACCAGATGTGGTACAGATGATAAATGGTCACAAAGGTAATCGTGATAGTAATTTTCGTATTGGCATTCTTGTGTTTTTGGCTCACAAGAGAACCAATAGCAACAATAAATAAATTAGAAAATAAAATACAGACAATAAAGACTAGGAGAAAAGAAATAAAAAACTAAAACAATGTAAGGTCTCTTCTTGCTTCACCATATTCCAGCAGCTAACCATCTCTACCAGCTGCCACGTATTCTATGTCGTTCTTTGGGAAAGCATTGGTTTATGACCTTGCATGAAAAAATGTCGTTTATTTAAGCTTTTCGCGGTTTCTTGGCCCTTATTCAGGGCTGTAAGTATTAATCCTGGATTCGTGTATTTTCTAATTGAAGGAAAGAGCTGCAAGAACAGCTTTTGTGCCTAAAGGGTCAATATTTTCACATTAAACTGTAAACTGCAGGTTGCATGGGTAAGAATAAACAGGGACAGCTGACTCACCTGGTATATGTTGTCAAATTACAGCAGAGGTAATAATAATTGCACTTTTTGTGGCACTCTTTCTGAAATAGTAGCTGTTACCGGTTTGAATTTTCGAATAATTTAAGTAGTACACGTAAAGAGTACGTATTGTCAAAGGAAGATTAGGAGCATTGTATTCTACCCAAAATTCGATTTGGCGAATTCACCTGAAATGCAGGATTTGAATTAATATTCATCAAAAGGGTACTTCAGAAATATGGCCTACTATATTCTCTCTCTCTTTCTGTCTGTTTGTAGACTTTTAATTTTTTTCCTCAATGAAGTTCTAATAATATTGGTAAAATCGGTTAATACAGAAATTATGGATCTGATGAATAAATTAATACTTATAATAATATTCAGTATATATAGTCAATTTGCGTTAAATTTTAAGGGGTTCTATGTCTGGCAATAGATTACGAGTACAGGTTTCTTCTAGGTGAGATTACGTTAAGTATGGTAATTAGTTATGGCTGGTCTTCAGGCAAATTCGTTGAAGTGTTTCGGTTGGTTACTGTAGTGAGAGGTGAAATTATCCAAGATTGCCAGATTAGGTATGACTGGCTAGCTTGGTATCCTAAGAATGTGAGATAGTATTATTTAAACATTTAAGTGGGACTTTAGGATGGAAAGAAGAAAATTCCAGAAATGTAGAAGTAATGTGACAACATTGGATTGGAAGCTAGTAGTGAGGGTCTTGCATTCATTCCAAGGTGGGAGGTTGTTAGGAGAATTTTGAAGCTTAATGGTACATTCTTCGCATAATCTTAGACACTTCTGGTCTGATCGCCGGTGGAACAAGACGTAGCTGATAGACGGACTAGGCTTAATTCCTTCCTCAAGGGCAGAATTGCATACTACCTATCGCTTGTAGAGATTCAGACACTTTAACACAGGACATTCAGGCAATAGTTTCCATCGGCCGGCAACTTTTCGGTTAAAGTGAGTACTCTTTATTGACAGTTTCAACGTCAGATTCTGGTGTCACCGTTTCTTTGATCAATACACACCCACGCATACCATGAGATAGGTTTCTCTGCTAAAGTGCGAAGAAGAAATACCGCTTAAACTTGGCGCAGCATCGTGAAGCAGACCCAGACTGCAACACGTTAAGTTAAAAATGACATACAGAATATTTATTTTGAAATTTCTGTGATTAACCTATTGCGTCGGATCCATTCTTACTGAACTCTATTCTGCTTAAACACCATAAGAGATAGACAAAATCTGTGTAACTCATTAACTCTGCAATTTATGCAAAATAATTTATGGTAGCGTTAGTCACCTCCAAAAATTCATGTTGCTCTGAATTTTCCCTTCCATCCTTCCTTCCCTTCCTCCCCTCCCTTCTTCCCTCCCTCCCTCCTTCCCTCCTTCCCTCCTTCCTTCCTTGCAATTGTTTGTTTTGCTTCAACGTATGCGAAAAACCGACCGAGATGTCTCAGGCGATAACGTCTGTGAGCTGGATTTGGGAGATCTCGGGTTCAAATCCCATGGGCCGACCAATGTGAGCTATCAGTTTGTATATTGAATACCAACGACCCAAGTTCACCCTTAGATCTAAAACAACACAAAAAATCAAAACATATTGTAATAGGAATGCCGTGCCACCTAGCCACAGATAATGGAAGCAGGCGGCTTGGACGACATCTGTCGGTACGCGTAGAGGAAGAGATACCAAGGTCTCTTTGGACACATATAGAAGCTGCTGTCTATCCGTCACAGAAGCAGAGGTTGAGTTGTCTAATACTAAGGCCTGTCTAGACTTCACATGGTAAAGCAATGAGAGCTAAAACGTTGTTTGTCTGCCACACACCGTTCAGCGAGGCACCTCCTAATGGATCCGTTGTCTTATAGCTACGTGATTAAAGTGAGGAAAAATAGAGGGAAGAAACATGCAAAGAGTACGCATTTTGCAGGTTTACCTTTTCGGTTTACATTTTAAAAATAGATGGTTATACAACGTTCCTCTTGATCTGTGTATACTTATTAACTATGACTGTAATCAGAGTACGGAGAGGACACCACGTATCTGAACCGACGCGAATATTTTATGCTTACTAACAAGAGGTTTGAGGAAAGGAATGAATTGAAAACGGAAGAAAATGAAATTAATGAAGCAGGAATAGACTCCATAACAATGGAAGAGTTACAGTTTTGAAAGAAAGTAAGAACAGAAAAGTTACAGGATCTGATGGGCTCAATATAGAATTACTAAAATATGGAGGGACGGTTTCATATCTAAGACTGTTACATTTAATACATCAATGTTGAAAGAGCAAAGAGATTCCACAATCCTGGAAAACATAAGAAATTATATCAATATTTAAAAAAGGAGATTTCAAAATCTGTGAGGATTCCACAGTAATAAGTCTGCTTAATGCCGTATATAAAATATATGCTAAAATAATTTAAAAAGGTTAAGGTACATTTCGGAAGCAGTATTAGAAGAATAACTAAATGGCTTGTTTAGGGGAAGATCTAAAATCGATAATACATTCATAATACAGCAGATATTCGTGGAATTATATGTATAACTCATATATGTAGCTTTTATAGATTTCCAGAAAGATTTTTAAAATGTAAGTAAGGAAAAACTGCGGAACATAATGGAAGAATATGCATACCTCAGACATCTAATTAAGGTAGTGAGAGGCCTAAATGAACTTGAACATATAATTATAAACACAGGTGAAGAAAAAATACAAGCCATAACAATAAATAAAGGAGTTAGACAAGGGTGTGCATTATCACACGCTTTATATATTGTCACATTAGTGACTCGTAATTGTAAGTAGCTCTTTTGATACTAGTGGTGTATGTGACATCACCCCTACTCCTACGACTGTCTTTGGTACGGAAGTCTGTGAACTTCTTTCTCTTATGTATGAGCAGCTGACCAGTTCGGACCTGTTTGTACGCCCTCTTAAAGATTATGACTGAAAACTTGAAATCCTGAACTAATAACGCTAGCTTTTTTAGACTTATACCATAGATGTAACTTAGTGCAAATATGATGCAGATCAAATTTTATAATAGTTTTGATAGTTTGTAAAATAATGTAAAATTTATTTATGTTTGGTTTCGTCACCTAAAAAGTCCCTTGGGACAAAATAACTTACATTTTGGTCTAATATTTTAACAACAGGTTTGCAGCACATCTATTTTTTATTTTGCCCTAGGTTTCTCTTTGTCTCAATAACTTTAGACTCACTAAATTTTTAAAGCTATAAATAAGGCGTTTTTGCCTAAATTTTGAAATTTTTGAGTTTTGAAGTAAAGAAAGTGTGCTTAAATTCACCTCACAATAAAACGCAGTGCAATTTCTATTCACTGTGTCTCTATGAACGTGTATAGCAAATTTCATTAGTCTAACAAAAAACTGCGACGCAAGGAGCAATTTAAATGATGAAAAATGCTGAAATTTTCAATAGCGAGAGAACAAGGATAAAGACTTGGAATTTATATCTAACACTAGCATTCGCGTAAATTTCAAACTAGATTAGAGCCTTTAAAAATGGCTGGCGGATGCTATCCAAGCATTCGTTGGATTGAGGAAGGCTTACACTAATCTGTAGACTAAAAAGAAGAAAACGTGAGTTTTTGAAAATGTTTATGATATTTCAGTCATACATATACTTAAGCGCAGACATCGTATGATGTGTGGTAGTTTGGCTTTCTAATATTCATTTGTCTTACTGAACGCTTGCCCTGGCAGAAAGCAGGCAGTGATGATCCGCGCTACATGCAATTTTTTGCACTGGCATGATAGCGCGGATGTCTTCATGCCAGTTCGGCGTCCAAAACTCTTCAAACTGCTCACCTCCAAAGCCCGACGCATGTTCCGCAAGTTCCTGGAGCCCCGACCAGAAAGCAGACCTGTTGGTCTTGGCGACCTCTCACGATTCTTAGAAGACAAGACTTCCCTTGACAAACAGACTTCCGTACCAAAGGCAGTCAGATTTTTAACAAAGGAATTAGATTAAATAATGAATTAGAGATAAAGGCTTTATTATATGCAGACGATGTAGTATTAAAGAAAAGTGAAGATCATTTACAACATGCTCATATGAATTAAGGTTAATATGTAAGATCTATAATTTTAATATTTCTAAAACAAAAACAAAGTTAATGACTTTTTGGGGTTATCAACAAATAATATCTAAAATTCTTTTAGATGATCAACCTTTAGAACAGATCTCAAGCTTCAGATTCCTTGGACGTGAAATAGGTTCAGATATAGAAAGAAATATTAAGCTGAAACCGTCAAGGTTTCAAACTAAATGAGGAAAATTAAACAACGCTTTAAGAAATAAAACAGGAAAGGATACAAGAATTAAATTTTACAAGACAATGGCAAAGCTAGGGTTTTTATATGGACATGAATCCTGAGTTACAAAATGGGATGCACGAAACTAGACCACATAAATAATGATGTAATAAGAACAGAACTGAAAGTGAAATCTATAAACGAAGACATAAAATACAACAGAAATAAATGTCTGTTACATGTGGAAAGGATGGACTACGATAGACTTCCGAAATTAGCCTAAATTATATACCAGCAGGGAGAAGAGATGTCCGCAGAAGATATGGAGAGACTTACTGCGAAAAACGGAACAAACTGTGTCTAATCCATGGAGTGAAAATGATGATGACGGTTTGTTGGCTTGCTAGAAAAGGCTTCCCTCTGACGGAAGCAGGGAGACCTCGATGCGCTTGAGGCAGCACAGAGAAGGTTGCCATCTGCCAGGGTCGAGGAGAAATGTATTGTTTTTCTTTATAACAAGTAAACATCTGTCCGACTCAGACCGACATTACACAGCCGTCGTGCTGAAATATTACATGATAGAACATGAGGAAAGGAAAATTCGTGGTAGAAGAGAAATCACAGCAACATTCTTCTTGCCAATCAGAGAATACCACAAAAATCCACGAACTCGGGACCTTCGGAATGGGAGCTTCCCAAGTTTACCTGAGCCATCTAGCTCATTTGGTCCCTGATCAAAATATTGGAAACATTTCTGCCCAAAACTTATAATGATTAACAGCAAGTACAGCAAAAATAAAGTTCTCTGTGGTTAATTTGTAAAATAGCTATGTTAATAAGTATGTCATAAATGCACAAATCACAATTTTAAACAGTAAACTGTTGCAATACTCCATTTCATACATACATTCACATCACGTAACCAGCTGTTATGACGTGATTTATCTACTCTGGTTGGCTAAAGTAAGATATGAATTCATTTCTACTGGATGAAAGTGAGTTAGCAACTCACTTCATTATTCATGTTCTTGAAACAAATTGCGTCCTTACTATGTCTACATTTTTACTTATTTTGCGTTTAGCTGATTTTTTATTCCCACTGTTAGCAGCATTGGTTAATACTCTCCAACTTATTCAGTTAGTCATGCATTTAATAGTTTATCATTATTGTTGAAAAAAGGCATAATTTGGATTGAAAATAATTTGCAAATAGAATTATATTGAAATAGAGTTGTTAGCTTATCATAATTATTGAAATGGAGCACTTCAAAGAAAGAAGATTGAGTTAATTATAGAAGCTTAAAATCAAGAGTAGTGTGTTTAAATTTGGGAAAATGAATTGCTTTAAATAATCCAGGATTGTTTATATAAAGAAATCAGCTAGAGAAGGTGTAATAATTAAATATATAGTATTTAACAAAACAAGTGTGAATTTTCAAACATAATATGGTAATCAAGCATTTAGAAAGTTGAAATGTTTTATATGAAGCAATCGACTCATTTGAAGCACTGGGAACTAGAGCAGATATAGAATGAAACTTAGTGTTATGAGTAGAAGGAGTGGTAAAGATATAATTTGAATATGTAGAGTTACATTGAAAAATTTAATATCATAGCCAGGATTTGAACCAAGGATCTTCTGATCTCCGTCCCATTGCTCTTAACCATCGAGCTACTATAGTCAATATGTCAGCATGACATTAAATTCTCCAACTGACTCCTATTTTCCCAGGTAAAATATAATTATAAATTAACACAATAGTTAAATGAAATCAAAGGCAATTAAAGGGTAGTAAATTTGATGCAAATAGGAAAAATAAATAGAAAAGAATATGCTAATGTGCTAAAAAGAAAAACTTTGGGGAGTTGTATATATCAAGGAAAATTTCATTATCTCATGGTTAAAAGAAAACGAAAGAAGGAAACAGTAAAAAGAAAACAGTAGGTTATAAGTGATTAGCTTTTAAACAAAAGCAAGATATTATTATTTCAGTAAAAACAACATTTTATGTTACATTTCCATTTCTTTCTATGCCTTGTATCGCTTATTAGTCCGTGTACAAATTATTCTTTGGAAGCTTTATTTTTCCATGCACTTAGTTTAAATCGACCTAATCCTTTGCAAAACTACCTGTAATATTACACATTTCGTCATACTAGGGTAAAGGCGGGGCAAACGTCAGGCTAAGGACTTTTCTCTAAATGAAGGTATTTCTAATTACTGCAGAACCACTAAATGTTTTTAATTAAAGAACTTAACATTCTTTGAAACAAATTTAAAATTAAATCTTCTCAAATAATTTATTAGAATATAAAAGTAGTTTAAAGATATTACAATGTCCGTTTACACCGAGAACGGGGCAAAGGAACACCAATGTTTTTATTCACTGCCTTCAGTCACTCATACAATTATGACTAGGGCTCCGAAGTTGATGACCCAAAAATCAGAGAAAAATGACCAATAAAATGCCCTTAATTTTTTGGCAAAATGATATAATTTTTAAAACTGACTGTTAACCTCTTTTGTAATTTTAATGTTCGAAATTTAAACAAATACGTATCATTTTTATTAGTAATTATAATTAGAAACATTTAGTAATGTACCCCATACATACTTATACCAGGCAAATTTTATATATTTAGGCATACTCGTTATTCAGCATTGTAATAAAGAACCATTGCCATTTGTAGGCTCTTGGGTTATCTTGAAGAACACTCCTATAGCTCGAAAATCCCTTTTCTACTTAAAATGACGTCATGGACGCATTATTGAGGTAACCAAGGCTCCCTTGGTGAAAAACCTTCTTCTAAACAACTTAAGTCAAAATGTTCACCTTGCAGAACTTTCCAAGTTTTAACACAGCGACTGATTACCCAATGGTTTTTTTCTAACATATTTTTCGCTTTCTCATAAATTCCTTTACCAATTTTTCTCACTTTTTTTTTTTAAACGGTGTCATTTGTGAGAAGTAAATGATTGAATGACGGATGCAGTTGTAACAAGTGTTCCCCTCACGAGATTTAGTCTGTGAGGTATTTGCTGACATAACTCAAGCGTTATCTGAGAAAGTGCCGGGCATGCGTGGGTAGGAAAGAAAGAGACAGTTAGTGGTGCGCGAGTTGGACGCTTGCCAAGAGAAAAAAAATAGACAGAAAGAAACAGAGATGGTCTGGAATTTCCCGCTACCAACGTCATTGTTATTGAATGTTCGGTGGGTTTCTAGAACAATGACTAGAGGTATAGAAGCCAGCAAAGAGTTAGTCAGGAGTCAGTTGCTAGTGAGTTGTTAATTGTGTGTGTGTGTGTGTGTGTGTGTGTGTGTGTGTGTGTGTGGGCATTTGAAGTGTGCCGCAGTGAATTCTGTCGTTTGTTTACGTGTGGCGAGAGTAAAGAGACGATCTTGAAGGTTGCGTTTGAGTATGTTACGTAATTTTGCTGCTGCCAGGGTTGTACAAAGCGACAACCCACAAAGTCACAATATAAGCAAGGTTTGCTGGCCTCTTAGACAAGTTAGGTGCTGAATACAAGATGCGAACGAATGAACAGGGATTGTTTTCGATGTAGATTGTACATATATTTATGAGATCATCGTTAACTGCTCGTAGTAGTAGTTTCCCACTGACTCTTCCAAAAAAAGAGCATCCCCGCACACGTTTTCGCGTGAGAGCAGGTATTGTTTTTCTTAACGCGAGGAAGCACATCATTATCCGCATCGGTAACGATAACGCCTAAACACTTATCCAATGACTCACTAAGAGATTATAAAAATATTACGTACATACAGTTGAATTCATTAAGTATCCTGAAAAATGACTACGTGTAAATAGCGTAAAAAATGCGTTTAAAAGCAAAAAGCTGACGAAAATGCAACAAAAAGTACAACATTTTCTAAAAATGACCAATAGAGATTAACCCCCCCCCCCAAAATGCAAAAAGATGCAAAATAAAAGTAGTCAATATTATTTCATTCTTATGAGAAATTAATTTATATTGCATTCTGCATTGTCTTGCTGACGCAGAAGAAAGTTGATATTTCATCAATTTCCGAGCGCTAATTATGTCATAAGAAATATGGATCAGTTCACACACTTAAAGTGTCACGACTTTGTAAAATTGAGGCACTGCATTTAGTTCTCATCTTCCTTGTAACACTTGGCATTCCTTACAGATATTGTCTTTCTCAAAGGCAAGCTTCTTCTTAACTTTCCGGGCTTTTGCTGCTAGATGATTTATAAACTCTGCGCTTACTTTAACCCCATACTTTATATAAAGGATCTCTCAACAGGACTTTTCCTATTTGGAACTTAAAACACGCTCTATAAATGGTAGAGGTTTATTTCTTTTCTGTTATTTTGGAATATAATTAATGTCATTACGTGTGGAAGAGAACATCAGTTATGTGACCTCTGCGACTTCGTTGGGTTGCACGTATAAGGTTGACCCAATTTTCAATATCAGAAGAACGTCCAACTTCACGAATAACATGCGTCGTGATGTTATTCAAAAGATTATTTACTGTTTCTGGCTTGTTGGTATTGTGACTTTGTGGGTTCGTAGAATTAAAAATCCAATTTGCAGAAATTCTAAATGTTCGTTATTTCAGTAGAAATACACTTATAGATTACAGCAGCATTACGTTACGTACACAATCAGTCTACCAAGGTCGATGACAATAACACACAACGTTTGATCAGCTCTCGTTACAACAACACTCTTGTTACACAACTCTTGTTTTACAACTCGTCACTCCCTTAAATACCTCATTCATAATTCGAGAGATTTCCAGAATAATAAAGAAACCGAATAATCAAGATGTTACCAGAAAGTTCCATTTATCTACGTTCGTTTGTTTCGGCAAGTCTTTTATCTTAAGCGCTATGTTTATCTGCTTATGCAAGCTCGTTACCTACATAAAAGCTATCCGTCTGTGTCTATTTGCGCCGAACCTTTTATGCCCGTTGCCGCGACAGTATAAACTCAAGATTTAACATGACCCTACAAGAGGTAATCCAACGGCGTTAAATCACATGATTTTGGGAGCCAGTTAACATCACCACCACGGGAAATGATGAAACCACTGAATTTCTCCTTCAAAAGATCGATTGCTTCGAGAGCAGTATAACATGTGGCACCATCTTGCTGGAACCAGATGTTTCTGAGATCCATACCATCTAATTGAGGCCAAAAATAGTCTCTTAAAAGAGCCCGATTTCACGCAATACACGGAAGGCTATAAGACAAAAATTACTCCATTTTTTTCAATTTTCCATTATAAGGGAAAAATGGAATCCATATAGTTGAAATAATAATGTAGTAAAACCAATGCTTTGATCAAGAGAATAGAATCAAAAAGTTGGGCAAAAAGTTTTTTGGCGGGGAGGCTCTTGTTTTACGTTATTTAATTTTCTTCATTTTATGATTTGAAAAGAATGATGAAATTGATTAAAAATTTAGTTTGTTTCGAACAAATGATCCATTTTGATAATGCATTTTCAAAATTTCTACAAGTTGCTGAGTGCTGTAACTTTCCACAGCTATTTGAGGGTAACAACTCCAAGCACATGAAAAAAAAATACTGCTGCAGCTCTATAACAAAGGCAGCTATCACGTGTCAAAAATAGGACACACTTGTTGAAAGACCCTTTACTTCCTTTTGGTTCATAGTTTACTTTCAATATCCAGGGAAGTTGTTGAAGGAGGACTTAGTTTATCCATTCTTGTTAGGGCGTAAAAGCTTGAGTCTGACCTGATTGTTTTGGGTTGTTTCGATTATTATTTGGGATTGCTTACTTGAGTATTCTTCAAGAGAACTAGTTTTTGATAATCAAGAATCTCATTTTCAGCACAAGGTTCTCTATTTTTATGTGAAAATGAACATGGACCTGAATTTAACTTCATTAAATATGATGCAAATCCTTATATTGGATTCATTTAAATAGTATTATTTAATTAAGGTGATATTATCATAAATTTAAAAACGTATTTATATATGGTTCACATCTGTAAATGTTTTAAAAGTTGTACTGAACTAATTTCGAGGCCAAAAGTGCTCTGCCATTTTACCACACCCGAGCCGTGTCCACCTGTTCCGCTGTGGTATCAAAGAGAAAATAACACAATAAACAGACAGGTTTGAGACGTTTACTCTAGTAAGCTTCGTCAACAATATATATGTTCCATAAAAGCCTTACGTACAATGGATGAAACCTTAAAGGAAATAAATAAAAATATCTGTTGTACGTTTCGTTTCTGTTGTTGGATTGCACGTTTTCCTTGAAGTAATCACAAATCCCTGCCACAATACGTCGATATATGTCTAACGTATACACAAGCTCTCAGTACACAGTGGTACTAACATCGGCAACAAAAATCTCTAAAGAATCCGTCTACCCACGCCCGTTTGCCCCGTTCTTAATCTACAAAGAAAAACCAACAATCAGATCTTTTAGAAATGGATATTATGCTGAATATTGAAAGGTATTTTAAAAGTATAACATGATTCGAAATAATCGATATCATGAAACTGACCAACGGCACAAAAATTTCAATAAATTATTTGTTTTCAAGAGATTTACACTTTTGTAAAGTGCCTTTCTGTCTATCGCTTACTTAACATTTGCCATTATAAGAAATCTCTTTGGAATGATGTGGTCCTCCTGGAGACCATTCTTAGAAAGTTAAGATACACGTTTTATTTCCAAGTAAATATGGGGAAAATATCGTTTGCTGTGTGGCGATTTGCTTGAACAACTATGTATCGCTTCTTCGGAAGGTCTGAACCTAATAGCAAGTTTGATACTTCATCTGAAATGAAGCTATATACAACGGAGAGGGATGGCTCAAACAGTTTTGTCTATGGCCCCCATTCGGGAGGTCCAGGTTCGTTTCCTGTGCCGACCTACCTGACCCATGGATTTTTTAGGGGTTTTCCTGGTCGTCATGTGAATGCTGGGTAGGTTAATTACATCCTTACATCATTTCTTGTCCCTCCATTTCATCTCCATTATCATTTCACATCTTCTCATATAAGGGTCTGTTTCAGGATGCAAGTGTCGGTGGAAGTCTCAGCGCTGCATGGCAGGATGATATGCTCTGAGTGAACCACTTCCTCCTCCGGTAGGTCGGTTGCCGGGTCTCCGAACCGGCTGATGAGACCGCTTCCGAACACAGTAGGGGGATGTCCGTTGTTCTGGCTTACCGTGGGAGGTTTCCAGCTAAGTACAATGTCGGGAACCTCCCCTCTGCACGTCGGTGCTCCTTGGGACGGCCGCCCTCTGAGTCCTCTCGCCTCATCCTTCCACCCGGGGGTGACCCACTTGGGGGCATAGGTACAATAGATGAAGACTGGTCGCAGTGGCGAATCCGCTCCGTGGTTATCCTAATCCTAAGCTATGTACACACAACAGGGGCATTTCTAATGTTTTTTTATAATCTCTACTAAAATATGTGTTTCCAGTGAAATATTCTGAGTGGAATTCAATTTTCCTCAATTTAACTATTGATAAACAGTAGAGAAACTAAAGGCTTTGCTTTGATTTCAAATCCTTCGTATATAAATATATATTATTATGTTTTGGGAGGCATTAATGTATCAGGAGCTAAACTGAAAACTATGTTGTATGCAGATGATCAAATAATAATGGCCACAAGTGAAGATGACCTGCAGAAAATACTGTATAGTCTAGATAAAATTGCTACAGAATATGGAATGAAAATATCAGCAAATAAATCCAAAACCACGGCATTTAAAGGAATTAATCCAGTAAGATCAAAAATAGTGTTAGATAACAATAATTGAGCAGAAATCACATCAGAAATCACATTTAGGATGTAATGTCTCGTACCAAGGGAAAGCTGATATAATAGAAAAAAAAATTAACTATATAACAGACACAATAAGAAGAACATTAAAAAATAAAGCAAGAAAGGACTCCATAATAAAACTGTACAAAACAACGGCTATACCAACTCTGATCTATGGATCAGAAACATGGACACCAATAAAAAGAAATAGTACGAAAATACAGTCATCAGAAATGAAATTCATAAGAGCAATAGCTGAATATACCAAAATTGATAAAAAACGTAGTCAGGATATTAGGACAGAATTAAAAGTAGAAGAAATAAACCACACTATTGAAAGAAATAGAAATCAATGGAAAGAACATGTTCAGAGGATGAATAATAACAGAATACTAAAAATAGCTTTAAGCTATAAACCTATAGGAAGAAGAAACCAGGGAAGACCATAGAAAAGATGGGCAGACCAATTTGGAGCCGGAACGGGTTAAACAATCCAAGGCCGTGAGGTAGAAGAAGAATATTTTGTTCTTCCAAAACTGCTCTCCTTTGAGAAAACAATATAATTTGAATCCCAATCATCAACTGAGATTTTTTCTCTATTTCTTTTCATCTCTTATCAGCAAAAAAAAAAAAAAGAAAAAAAAACAATTTTTATTTTAGAGTCCTTTTTTCTATAGAGAACATAGAGCAATATGGTAAGGAAAATCTTGCAAGTGTTTTTTTTTTATGTTCGTAAAGCCGATATCTGGCTTCATCGTAATTCTATTTGGATTATCGAAGCGTGACAAACCAAAACCCTTTGTGGCGATTCAGTGTTTCGCTTCAGCACAGCAAAACGTTAACGATTACTTGCAACGAAGTGGCGTCGACCTTAGGAGCTGTGTCTTACTGCAAGAAGCAGAAAGGGCATTTCACTCCTTTGCACATTATCTTAAGTCTTTTGGACCCAACAGATTCAGAAACTGACAGTGAGTAATGTGAGTTTTTCTGAACCTGGGCATAGCAACTTGGGCTACATCTCCTAACCTCCTGAGGACAACTGGAGCAGTGAGTAGCTAGGTGAAAGATCACATTTTGTACTCAAGAAAGAATCTTGATGGTAATGTGACTTTGTGGGTTCGTAAAATTAAAAGTGCAGCTTGCAGAAATTCAAAATGCTCTTTATTTCCGTAGAAAGACTCTTTGTACAGCCCTTTACAGCAGCAGAATTACTTAACAAACACAAACTCTACCGTCACATTTATTTAGGTGCAGAGGTTCTACTCCAATTAGTACTGGACCCGGGAGCGATGTAAAACTCCGGGGGTCTTTCCATGGGGCAATACCTTGAGTCTAACCCCCCCCCCCATCAACTACAACGTCAAGACGGGATGGAAGTGGATACGCCACTTACGCGCGTCAACCCCGCAGGGAAGACTACCGAAAACCTCGGTGGGGCCGCCTGGTGATCTAGCACACCTTCTACTAGCTCTGCAGGCTAGTACCCGGGACTTATGAGCCAACCCTCTACCCCCTCCGGGCGGCCGTAACCTGGCCGGAGGTACCCAATTCCCCGTGGGTGTCGGGAACACACTGCCCCCTTGAGTCCAAACCAATTCGAACAACTCCCCAACGGGAGGGGCTCGGCAGTTCTGCCCGAGGTTCCTGTAATAACGTCAGAGGTACCACGAGTGCTAAGGGTTAGCAGCGCCCGCACCACGGCAGCTGAACGGGACGGATCCCTTCCCCTACGGGGACTCTACCTTCACAGTCGTCTGCTACACGTCCACACCACTGCACACTCAATTCACAAGTCCATAGAAAACTGCAACTTCATTCACTCATTAGCAGCTCCACTGCACCACCGAACTGTCCGGCTAGTCGCGACGCTTTTGTAACCGAACCATCGTTTCTAGAAAGTTGCCGAAGTCACACGTTTCGTGGCGTAGCGAGATCACAATAGAACTATCTCTCTCTCCTTCTCCCTCTATTACTCTCTCGACAAGGGCTCATCGGCTCCGTGGGCGTGGCTTGGGCGGTATCCGTCTCTTTCACTCCCCGCTTGTCTCTCTCTCTCTCTCTCTCTCTCTCTCTCTCTCTCTCTCTCTCTCTCTCTCTCTCTCTCTCTCAGCGTTCACCTACGCAGCAGCAAAACAACGCCTGGCGACAGTAACAAGCCATGGGCTTTAGGAATGGTCGGCCACAATGTGGTCTCTCATAGCTTGCTGTTTACAATTTGCTTTACCTCTTATTTTTTTGTTCTTTCTTTATAATTTGTCATTTTCTTCAAATATTTCATTTTCATTTTTAGATTTTTTTATTTTCTGGTTTTATTTATGTTTGTACATGTTGTGAGTTTTAAGGTATGTTAATATGTATTACAAAATCCAAGCGGGATGGCTCAGGTTGTTTTGTCTGTGGCCCGCATTCGGGAGCTCCGTGTTCGATTCTCGTGGTCGACCTACCTGATCCATGGTTTTTTCTGGGGGCTTTCCCGGAACACTGTGAAGGTTAATTGCACCCCCCGAATATCCTATCCCCCCATTTCGTCTGCATTATCATTTCATGTCACCTCTCATCTGGTGGTTTCTTTCAGGATAGAAGTTGTCGCTGGGAGTCTCGGCGGTGAACACTTTCTCCTCCAGCGGGACGGACTGCCCCCGAGCAGACAGCGGGCCCATTCAGGAACGCGGCTGGCGAGATGCCGGTTGTGCAAGCCTGCCTGGAGCGGCCTCCGGTCTCCGAACCAGCCTCGTGACCGTTTCGGAGCATCGGTAGGAGGTAAGACGATTGTCCTGGACCGCCGGGGAGAGTTTAATGAAGTTTAAGGACACCGCCCTCTTTCTCTTCTTACGTCATCCTCCATCCCATGGGCATAGGTACAAAAGAACAGTCTGGTCGAGGTGCCGAATCTCCTCTTAACAATCCAATCCAATCAACAAAATGCGTCTATAGGTGAACTTGAAAGCTTTTAGTTTCTGCTCAGCTGACCTATAGTAAACCGAGGGAGTATTGCCTTCCTCCCAAAGTTTATATCCAGAATATTAATGTTTTGAGGTTCACGTATCCCCAAAATCATTTTAGTAATGTGTGTGTGTATGTGTGTGTGTGTGTGTGTGTGTGTGTGTGTGTGTGTGTGTGTGTGTGTGTGTGTGTGTGTGTGTGAACAGAATAACCCAGAAACAGTCGGTATTAAGGTTCAAGATCTTACAAGCATGTGATATAGAACGTTAATTAAAACACCACATGTTTGAAATATAACTAACAGATGAAATGTATAGATTGAATTTTTTGGAAATACAATGATTAGTTTCCTTTATTCGGAAATATATTTGAATAACTTTTTATGATTGGTAAAGCATAAGAGATGATCGAAAACGTAATTTTTCTACACAAAACGTAGAGCTCTTTGAAACTCGCAATTTATTTTAAATAAGTTTTGGGCAACATTAGCAATTTCCGATATGTAGATTAGCATTAGTTTCTAGCCGTCAATTTATTTGAAAAGTTATCTCTATTCAGCTGTTTCCTACGATGTCTTAGAAAAACTATCATATTTCCAACCCGGTATCGTTTGAGGCTCGCATTGGGAAGCCCCGGGTTCGAATCACGTGGATCACGCGTTTTCATCTTGGGTTTTCTCTGGTAATGCTTTCTATCAAAATTTAATTTCCTTTTCTTTTCATTTGTTTATTACATCTGTGTTTCGTGGTGTGTGGTGCAGATACTTGCTGCAAAGGAAGAGCACTCCCCCAACAGATGGAGAGCACTGTGTTCCAAAAGGCTAGTAGTTGGTTGCCAATCTAGAAAGTGATTGACGTTTACGAACCACGCGGAGTAACCGTATAAATAAATGGGAGGGGAGGAGTACGTCATAACGGTTGTCATAGTAACTATTAGAAGGACCAAATAGAATAGAGATGTTTCCATGACGTTAGATGCTAAACCCTTGTTGCCGAACGTGTATATAGCATGACGTGCGGGCAAGCGAGTTGTATTAAGCGTTGGGGTTTATTGACCTTCAGTGACCACTGTGATCGTTTTCTTATCTGGCCTATCTAGTAAATTAGAAGAGTGAAATATTAGTAAGTGGGCGTATAGTAAATTACGAAACACAAATAGGGCACTTGGAAGCTGCGTGTGTCTGATATAAAGAATTGACCAATTACACTGGGCAACAAAAAATAATTGTTGAATGTTTCGAGCCCTTCATGAGGCAATGCCTACTAATTTTGGGTTGAGAAAAACAAATATGACAATGAAAAATTTTTATTAGCTCTAGTTTCTATGATATACACAAGGTGGAAGTATTACATATTAACCGATTGAGAGAAAAGGATACATTTTAATTTCATACATGCTAATAATAATGAAAGTGCATTTGACTTTTTAACTGGTAATTACACGCTAAGAGTTCTAAATTGCTGGAAAAATACATCGCAGATAGTCGTGTCTGAAGAGAATCATGTGGGGGCCTATTGTCTTCGTCGTCTGTTAGCTTGCCTCTTGTGGTGGAGTTCCGCAGAATCCCTATACAAAGACCAACAGTAATCCGCAAGCATTACTTCATTCCAACGGCCCTGATATCTTTGTTCCATAACAGAAATGTCCTGATGGAATCTCTTCCCATGTTCATTACTAACAGCTCCAAAACTAGGAGGGAAAAAGCCTAGGTGAGAGTGGAGAAAATGGATCTTAAGGGACATGTTGCATCCAAGGTTACGGTATTTTTGCAGGAGCACTGTCACCAAATGCTTGTAGGTGTCATCTCTTTTGTTACCTAAAACTCCATGAAGGCTTCCCCTTAAAGGATTCCCAAGCTTACCTTTCTTTCCCCTCCAAAATTTGGTTAAATGCAGGATCCTTTACGAGTTCTCTTATTTGTAGTTTGACAAAAATGCCTTTCTTAACTTTTGCATCAGCTGAAGAGCATTTGTGTTTTGTTATTTGACAGGTGTGCTAACTCCCAAAAAATTCACACAAATTTAAAATCTTTACTCTAAAAAATGTAATATCATTTTATCTTCAAAACAATAGCCAATGTATCATTTATATGGTGATTTTTGAATTCAGCAGATGGAAATATATTTAAATTCACTATTTTTAAGCCCTAAACATTTTCATTGTAGCCCAGTGTTATTATATGCAACAGGGGTGCATCACCATAAAAACAGCTTTGATGATTATAAATGCAGTAAATATGTATGCACGTAATTATTTATTCTAATATATTTCAAAGAATGAAAATTAGGCTGAACAGCCATTTTTTGTGTAATTTACATAACGGGGAGAAAGAAAGAGAAAACCAACTACACTTTTGTTATTAAATGACCACCGCAACTAAATTAGTGCATGGTAATATAACTAATTGTCTAGTGCAGTCAAACTATACAACGGGGATAAAGTCTAAAACGGTGATTTACACAACTGGTAAAGCCATAATGTCAAATATATCATCAACAATGTTACATCACTGAAAGATGTCTCACTGTCATTGTCGCTATTATCAACCTCGAGTTTCTTACTTCTGTAATCCATCCCTTTTATCAATAATTATGAATTCTTTTAGTCTTCTAGTTTTAAAAATTGACATTAATGGGGAGCTTTCCTTATGAAACAATTTTATGAATTATTAGATCTAATTTTCTGAAGCGTAATCTATACAAATACAAATAGGTCATTGCCGTAACAAACAACATGATTTAAATACATCACAAGTATGTGTATATAAGTTTAGATATTATTATGAAATACGTTCTCTTTGTGCGATAATGATGAATGTGTATGAAAATATAAATAAAAATAACGACGATTTTAATGCTCTCTTCTTTCTTTCTTTCTTGTTACAATATTCAATCACGTTATATATGATTTCTCGCGCCTGCCGATGCATGACACGCAGCTGATCAGAAGACAAGATCGCATCTGAACAGAGTATAGGACTCGCCGTGTATGTGCGATATCTTAATGTAAACACTCTGTGGTTGGAATATTTCCCGATACGCCTTCTCGCTTTGCCATGTAGTACATGCAGGTCTTATCGTTCGCCAACGCTGCAGAAAACACAATACCTTGCTGCTTGTTGCTGTTTTGTTAACGCTGCAATAAACAAAATAACTTCACGTTTGTAGCTGCTCTGTTGGAACAGTTAGAGAATGTGTACTGACAAGTTCGTTTGATCCTATTTGTGGCAATTTGTCTCGGTTTACGTGTGTTTGAGTCGGTGTATCTGTGCGTGTGTTGTGTGCATTTGCAATTGTTTTAATGAATGCATAATTATGTCTAAAATAGTGACAAAGCTAGCGCAAACGAAAACCTAAACGTTCTCGGCAACTAAATAAAACCATATTTGGACTTTACTATTCACCTCCCGTATAGTATTATAAACAACAACAATAACAATAATAATCACTACCAACAACTAAGTACTTGTAGGTGACACTGACAAAGCAAGACGCTCCGCGGAGGCATGTGAGGCTCGCGTTCGAGAGGTCTCAGCTTAGATTCTCGTCTGACTGTCCACCATCGTATCGGGCCAGACGATGCACGTATCCCACCAACATTTTTGCTCGAGGTACCTTCTGGATGCGGTAGACCACGTCCTTAATCCTCTTCACTACCCGGTACGGTCCTTGCCATGGCTGTTGAAGTTTTGGGCAGCATCCCTTCGCCCGGGTAGGGCGCTCCAACCAGACCAGGACACCTTGCTGGAACCTTTGGCTGTTGGCTTGCCTGTCGTATCGGGTCTTCATGCGGTCGCTTGCCTTCTGGATGTTCTAACAAGCCATCTCATGCATGTCGTGAAGATGGTCCACCAGGTTCTCCACATACTCTGTTGCTGGCTGTTTTGCGTCCGAAGGACTCCCAAAAGCCAGGTCACAATGGAGGTGTAGCTCTCGGCCGAACATTAAACTGGTTGGCGTCATAAGTCAGTCCTCCCATTACCGACTCCATGAGGCATTGGAAGGTGGCTGGTGCGTTCAAAGACCAAAGGGCATAACTGTGAACTGCCAAAGCCCTTACCGTGTGGAGAATGCGGTCTTCTCCTTGTCTCTCGGGTCCAGAAACACCTGCCAGTACCCCGACTTCAGGTCCAGGGTCGAGAACCACTGTGCACAAGCAAGCGTGTTCAGGGTGTCATCAATCCGGGGTAAGGTGAAACAGTCTCTCCTGGTGACAGCATTAAGCTTCTTGTAGTCCACGCAGAAGCGTAGCTCTTCGTTCTTCTTTGTCACCAGAACTACAGGGGAACACCAAGGGCTGTCAGACTCTTCAATCACTCCCCTGGATCTCATGTTCTCCAGCATATCCCGTACCGCCGCTTGTTTTGCCAGTGGAACGCGTCTAGGTGGTTGCCGAATAGGCCGGGCATCTCAGGTGTCGATGCGGTGGAGCACCTGATCCGTGCGGCCGTAGTCGCTGTTACCCAGTCTAAAGACGCGCTGGTGACGTCTAAGCAGTTTTCGAACTTTCTCCAGCTGTTCTTCGGTCAGGTGGTCGGCCGCCCTCTCCAATAAGCCATCCAGCCGGGGCCCTAGGTGTTGCGTCGTAACCGGCTCCTGGGTCTTGTCGATTGCTGTCACGCTGACCACGGGCTCACACGTCCCCAACTCCGTCCCGGGCTGGACGTCATTATCGGTGTCTGTCAGATTGAGCAGCCTCACTGGCACCTCCTCTCGGCACGGCAACAGTGTCCTGGCTACACAGAGCCCATTTTCAAGCAAAATTTATTAAAAATTATGTAAAAATTCTCCAAAAAATTGAAAACACTTATAAGCTTTTGGACTGTCAATAATGTGCTAAGTATCCAAAATGGCTGATAATGCAAACATAAATCTGGAACATATATACCAACAAGATTAAAAAATGGTTTAAAATTTGGATGTATAACGCTCGCGAAATTAAAGAAAAACTTCCATTATTTTTATAACACCTCGTATTCTATACAAATAATTGTTATTCTCTGGAAGTTAGAGGGTTGGTTGCATGGGTCGTTCGTTGCCCTCTTTGGGTAGCTCTCTAGTTGGACGCCTTTTCGAATACGGACTACGAGGGACTTGTATTATGTTTGCCTGCGGCTTATGTTCTGATTTGGCTTGTTTACTTCATCCCTTCCGCTTGGAGAGTGATAACCATACGAGTATATGTTTTTCTTAGGTTGTGGTGTCGGAGGTGTCCACTTTTATTGTACAACCTGTACCATATAAACATCCTATCTTAGCATATCTGACTATCGATTCGGGTACCCTTTGTGCCCTCAAAGATATGTGTAATCTATTTCAGCAAGGGTTTATCCGGATCAACGTGAAGCAGGCAGAAAAGTAAGCTCTCCAAGGAAGTTTTTAGAAGGAACATCAGCTAGGTACAGATATGTATATGAATGGAACAAAATATTTTACTATTCTCTTTCATTTCTCATTACTTACTTTATAGTCTTCATTTCTATTATTTTATTATGTATACATACATACTTTATAATTGTAAGTACGTATTTTAGTATTACAAAATGTGTCTATATATATACTTTAATTGTTTAATTAAAAGCTACAATTTATGGAAGCAATAAAGTTCAAAAAGTAAATATCTGAAGTATTAAATGCAGAAGGTGTATTTTTTGCATACACACATACACTCACACACAATACTAATAATGAAACGAGAATTGATAAAATCGCGTCTGTGTTTAAGATGCTAATTAAATTATATCAATTTATTAATAAAAACAAATTTTAACTCCTGCCTTTATAGCTTATCTAATGCTTCTTTACTACATCATAAAAGTTATTGTATGGAATATTTTAACGTCTATACTTTTACCTGCAGTAAGCTTGTATCTATCTCTTATGACTTTCCAGTTATTATAATGCTATATATTTCAGTCAGTATGAAGAAGACTGCTCAGGTAGTTCACAGAAACAATCAGGTTATGAACTTTATTTTTTCATATGCTTTAATCCAAGTCGTTAGTCTTTGTTTGAGAAGATTAAAAATGAGGAATAGTTTTCTGTTTAAGAAATACTTTATATTATACGAAATTTATGAAAATATTCACCGTAAATGCTTAACGTTTTACTCAAGTATTGAATTTGGTTTCTATCCAGCTTTTCGATTTTGGGTTATGCTGTCCACACGTGCACGAAAATTTATTCAAAGAACTGAAAGACACTAAGAATCACAACTGTTGAACTTGCCTCACAAATGTGCAAAGAGCTTCTAAATGGCACGCTAAATAATGGACTAGCACAACTAAAACGACAAAAATTATCTGGGAAGTGCAGCCGTGTTAACCACAGTAGGGCTACGTAGGAACACCTCCCCTTTGCACAAGCAAACCACAACCTGAAAGACTGCAAATCGTCTCCACAAATTCTTCACTGTAAAATATGTATTAGCTATGAAAGAGTAGAGGCAGACCAAAAAATTCAATGCCATAGCCGGGATTTAAACCACGGATCTTCTGGTCTCCGTCCAGCCACTTATGGCCAACGTGCCAACATGACATTAAATTCCCCAACTGATTCATGTTTTCCCCGGTAAACCACTAGAAGTTTTCATAAATACATGAGACAACTACCTTAATGGCGACTTACTATGCTGTAAGTGTCCGAACTATAGTGGTCCGAACTATAAAGCCCGGGCCTTAAAGTACTTACAGCATAGTAAGTCGCCATTAAGGTAGTTGTCTCATGTATTTATGAAAACTCCTGGTGGTTAACCGGGAGTCAGTTGGAGAATTTACTGTCATGCTGGCACGTGGGCCATAGTAGCTCAATGGTTAGAGTGGGTGGACGGAGACCAGAAGATCCGTGGTTCATATCTCGGCTATGGCATTGAATTTTTCAGTCTGGCTCTACTCTTTCATAGTGCGTCCTACACACGGCTAGTGTGAAAGAACAATTAATCTCCATGTATTAACTGTATTAAGCACAATGTAATACAATACCAGTGAAAATCATTCATCTCTCAGAAAAAGCCATGGATAGCATCTCAAGGTCTGAATCTTCTAACCAACAGCAACGGCAGATGTTTTTTTAAAAATGTTACGTCCACCTACGTTGAGTCATATCGGACGATGATTGGAATGGGTGAAATGATACTCAAATGAGCCCAGGGTCCATAGAGATTGGAGTTACCCGACATTCGTCTTTCAGGATAAGGGAAAACCCCGGATAAACCTTATCCAGGTAACTCACCCTGACCGAGATTCGAGCTCGGGATCTCTTGAACGGGAGGCAGACACACTACCATCACGCTACCAAGGTGGGCGGCAGAAAATTGGAGTTTTGATACGCAACCGGTTCTTCTAATGAATAAAGACAAAGAAATACCAAGGGTTGGGAGCAATGAACTCAAAAGCATATATTTAATTTCTTTTAATAAGTAGGATTTCCAAAAAGAAAAAGAAAACAACAAATAAAAGAACGGCTACAGTGCAAATCAGAAACAACGCAAGAATTAGAAAAGGAACTGGCCATCACAGTAACAGAATAGATATGGAAGGTACTGCAAGATCATTTCGGACAATCCTAACAGTAACATACGAAACATATTTCAAAAGCCCATAGGAGCAATGAAAACAGTAAACTACAAGACAATGGACCAACAAGTTAGCGATCATTAAGAAACAGAACAATGGTTTACGAAGCTACCAGGAGACAAGAGCAGACGGAGAATTGATATAGAAGAGGAAAACGGATACAAAACGCCTAAACGAGAGCATCTAATCACCTGAAAGACTGGAAAAGATACGATCACAAACAGAGTAATCAGTGTTTCCAGGAACAGAGATACCTAGAATGTAGTTTATAAACTTGCTTCTGGGAAGTTAAACTATATGCTCGACATTAAGGAAAGAAAACAGACTGTACCCAGAGAGATAATTATATCCAATTAATCAAGTGAGTGATTATTTTACAGCAAAGACAGGATAGGAAGCAAGAATAAACACAAAAAAGAGAAAAGAACACAATTCAAACTACCTCGTGACGTGATAAAGCTATCCAGGAAGAAGAAACCTGCGACATATTACAACATATGGATGGCTGTAAAGCACATGGAAAAAACGGGATAAAGAGCGATACGTTAAGGCAGAGAAAGGTATTCATACTTGACGAAAAAATTAAAAAAAATATAATTGAAAGCAGGCCAATCTCCTCCACAATATGGAAAAGAGCAATGATCATACCAAAAGGGAAACCTGAGAAAGAGAACAATGACAGAATATCCAAATACCAGCAGACAACCCCACTAAAATAGCAGCGATAGTCCTGGAGAAATTACAAATAAGCAGTACCTTGTCTCCAGAAACCTATTAAGAAGAAGAAAAAAGAACAGTTCGGATTTACATCCCAAACCAGAACTATGATGCGATCATGGAGATAAAAAACTACACAAAAGAGAGTATCAACAATACGTGGCAATAATCAGCCTGGACGTGAAAATGGCATTTGATGCAGCCCGGTGGTCCAGTATCCTACGCGTATTAAAAGAATTTAGATGCTCAAGAAAACTTTATTTTAACAAAAATGTTATTTAAACAGGATATATTGCACACTTAACAGAAAACAATCTGACAGTCCAAAGAATCAGAATTAAAAATGCCCCCAAGATCATGCTAACCGGATTATGGAACATCCAGTACGATATGCTATTAAAACCGGAATATAAAAACTGTACAAATGTCACTGCCTTCGCGCATCACGTCGTACTACTAGTTAAAGAAAACAGTGAACTAAAATTCGAAAACAATAAAAACAGTGAACTAAGAAGGATATCCACCTGGACAGAGGACAATAAATTATCATTTAATGACTAAAACTCAGAAGGTATTCTCATAAAAAATAGATAGGATATACTGTTATACCTTATTAATAAAATAACGCAGGTAAGTAATTTGAATTAATTTGGAATAGAAATCCATAAAAAATCCTATTCAAGCAGCACATAGACCACATGGCCGAAAATGCCCAAAAAGGGGGCCTTCATACGTACTCTGTAGAAGTAAGACAACAACTGTATACAGTGGAGGCCAGCATAGATAATGGGCACAACAAACAAAACGAGGAATGTCAATACACAATAATCTTCACGGACGACAGTAACGACGACAACCGAGTAGGTTCAGAATAATAATAATAATAATAATAATAATAATAATAATAATAATAATAATAATAATAATAATAATAATAATAATAATAATAATAATAATAATAATAATAATAATAATAATAATAATAATAATAATAATAATAATAATAATAATAATAATAATAATAATAATAATAATAATAATAATAATAATAATAATAATAATAATAATAATAATAATAATAATAATAATAATAATAATAATAATAATAATAATAATAATAATAATAATAATAATAATAATAATAATAATAATAATAATAATAATAATAATAATAATAATAATAATAATAATAATAATAATAATAATAATAATAATAATAATAATAATAATAATAATAATAATAATAATAATAATAATAATAATAATAATAATAATAATAATAATAATAATAATAATAATAATAATAATAATAATAATAATAATAATAATAATAATAATAATAATAATAATAATAATAATAATAATAATAATAATAATAATAATAATAATAATAATAATAATAATAATAATAATAATAATAATAATAATAATAATAATAATAATAATAATAATAATAATAATAATAATAATAATAATAATAATAATAATAATAATAATAATAATAATAATAATAATAATAATAATAATAATAATAATAATAATAATAATAATAATAATAATAATAATAATAATAATAATAATAATAATAATAATAATAATAATAATAATAATAATAATAATAATAATAATAATAATAATAATAATAATAATAATAATAATAATAATAATAATAATAATAATAATAATAATAATAATAATAATATATAAACAACAATACAGTCCGCTAGCTACCATATAAGCTACATAACCTCTGTTCCAACAATTAAGCCGGGGAATTCGCCATACCGAAAGTCTTGGAAAAATTATAAGATATCGACCCCAACGGAGTATATATACCCTTAAAAAGGCAGACAAAAGTCCACATCGTTTCCACAGCCGATTTACAATGGTGTTATGGAACGGGTCTCTTTAGATTCGTCCTACTGAATACTCTCATTAATTACAATAACAATGAGAATGTTCACACAATGTGTATTATTTCTTATGTTTTGTCATATTCACATAGGGAATCCTTACCTTTTTCCGTGTTTTTGAGTCTTGTAATTGACTCATAACTGAGATCGCTTCAGACAGGTAGACTAATAGCCGAGTGGTTAAAGACAAGTCTGTAGGTGCTAGACCTACAAATGTTCGAATGCCACACAACATTTTGATTTTTATATTGTTGAACTACGAAATGTGTACTACGCTCATTGTAATATAACTTCCAATTGCTAAGATTTACTTGATATTATGACATTTAAGCTGAACTGAATTACTCTATTCTGTTTTTAAACTAACTTAAATAAATGTTTTATCCCTATATGTAAAATCAAATAGAAATGGAAATTAACTTAGTAGCGGGTTTGTAAACCCTGTTCCTGTATTACTGTCCTCATTCTACGGGACATGGATGACACCAAATGCCTAGTGTAATTTTCACGAGAGGATACTTCACATTATATGCCAGCACATTCATAACAAATGAATAAGCTCGAGTGTTTACATTACCAATATTAAGGCAATTTTCTAATAAAATTGCATTTATTTTGAAAACGACAAGAATATGTCATTTGCGTTTTTATAAATTAATATTTTAGAATATTATTGTTTGTCTTCCGCAACAAAAATATAAGGCATTGCTATTAAAGTAATAATAATAAAAATACACATACACATCAAGGATTCGAACTCACGTTGGTCTACTTCCCAGACGCATACGTTTTACCTCTCGGTTCCATACATACCGTCAAGCTGGAAGGCATCTTTCTATCTGTCGCATAGCTCTGAGAAGAAATCATAGTGGTATTAAAGCGTATATTGGAAAAAGTAATAGTTCTTTAACACTAGCCGTAAGTATAGAACGGTAGAGTCAGAATGAAAACTTCAATGCCTGATTCCCAGCTAAGGCATTGCATTTTTGATTCTGACTCTACTTCTGCAAAGTGTATATTGTGAACGCAGCGTCATCGAGTGCTTCCGATGTTTTCCAAGTCGAACTTTGTTTCTGGTAGCTGCTCATTTTTTCCCCTAAGGCTGTATTTATATGTACATAGCACTCAACAAAACACCACTGAGAGCTGTCAAAAGGCTCTAATTGACAATGGCGTAGAAAGGTGGGCAACGGAGTAACAAACTACAACCAAAGGTGCCACAACAAACACTTTCTTCGCTAGTGTATAGCCCATTTTGTAATTAGATTAACATTATGACTACGGTGTTCACAGCAGTAAAGCGGAATCAGCTCCTATCAAGTGATTAACTCCACGTCCGGTAGATAAATATGAAATAACTCAGATAATGAGAACTGAAAATGATGTTAATCTTAAACATCCGATTGGTTTTTATCTAAATCCATAACTGAGAAGAAAACATCCGATAGTATAAAAGGTTTCCTCTGCTAATCATAATTTATTCTCATAACTTCTTCATACAAGCACAAAAATTGTTTTTGCACGATGTAACTATTTCGTGTTGCTTGCTGTGCATCACATGTTGATTTCCCACGATGTGGGATGTGGCTGCTATGGAAACAAAAGGAATCTCAATACTGAAAGAAATGACCAAAAATACAAGCATTATTTTGATTTGTTTATTCTTTGAGTGCTTAGCACAATTATAAATATACAGGGTGTAACAAAAAGGCATGCCAAAACTTTCCTTTCGTATAGAGTATGTTACATGAACATAGACCCGGAAATTGTTTATTTCCATGGTAGAGCTCCTTTCCTACAACTCTGCTTACACGGTGAGATATGTAAGAAAGACCGTGTGTTCCCTGAGCGACCGGACCGCTTCACGGCGGCTTTGGGCTGGGTGACGAGTGGCGTGCCTGCCGCCAGAGAATAGCACTCTACTGCAGTGTCAATCGAGTGGATCTGTGGCGAGGGAAAGAGTTTTGTGTGCGTGTTTGGTGTGCAGTAAGTGCACGTAGAATTATTGGTCCCGTATTTTTCAACACAACAATCGATTCACACGTTTATGTAAATTCCATTTTAAATAATTCTTTTCCGCAACAACAAGAGATGAACGATAGTGTGGGTGGTTTCAGGACGACTAAGCTACAGCGCACATTGCTGCGAATTCTATGCAAACTGCCCAGTGTGCATGATGACAGAATAATTAGTTGATCGTGGCCATTTCGTTCTCCTGACCTATCTTCATCTATCTTAATGTGACTTTTATTTATGGAGAACGTTAAAGAATAAAGTATATGCAACCAACCCGCACACCTTACAAGAATTGAAGGACAAAATTGCGCTGAGAAATAGAGGTAATCAGTCAAGAAGAACTTCTTCGAGTGAACCAGAACTGTTTTCGGAGATTTAGGGGATGCATTTGCGTTGAAGGTCATCATTTTCAACATGTATTGTGGTTTCAAGTAAGCCCAATGTAAGTTAGTACAGTAGTTAGAGTTCCGTACACGTTACCTGCCGGTCCTTTAGGCGTAATTCTGGTGGAGAGCGCACTGGCCCACACCCTTCCTTTATGGTGCCGCCGTGGGACGGTCCGATCGCTCAGGGAACGCATGGTGGCTATCCTGTGGCTCTAACCGTGGTTTAATGATACAGTAGTAAATATTCGCTTTTACATCTGGTTAATTGGGCGGAGATGATGCATTTCACCATTGTTGTCATTGTGCTACAGTACAGTAAAGGTGTATTTTTTATCTTGAAAAGTGCAGAGCGATGCGCAGTGGTATCTGGACGAGTCCACCTCAGAACGGTTGCAACTGGAGGGGAGGGCAGGTCAGTTGCGTACCAGTTGCGAACAACTAAACACCTGCAGTGCTACTCGTCAACACTACAGCTTGTTTCAAAATGTGCTTGTCTCCTGGTTCCAAGAGAGCATTTATAAATGACGCCTCCTAACAGCACATTAGGAAATAAAGTGCTACATTTAAAAACACGAGAAGTAATAACCAATATCCATAGATTTATAAAAAAGGAACAATAGTCTGAGTCAGCTATAAAAATCTGGGGAAGGGTATCTGAGGCAACAGTTGTGTCTGACAGCAGTTTAGGTGAGTTATTAAGGAAAGAAAATCCATTGGTGTTAGTGCAACAAAGTCCTTCAGTATGTCCAGTAAACAAAGATTAAGAACATGCACAAAATCTAATTTGGATGTTTTAATTCAGAAATAGTTAGGCGAACTGTGAATAATTTTTAAAACACAGAAAAACAAAGACCAACTTTGAAGAAAGTGCTTATGAAGCTTAAAAAGTCTACTGACTTTCAAGGCAGTGTCTGAACATTAAGAAGAGTCTTTTGAAGCTAGGATTATTAAAAAAAACACTAAGCATGACAGACAAATTTTTAATCGAACATCGCACCATACGTGCAAAAAGGCTTAAGTATTTACGAAATATTCGGAGATATCGAAGTGAAGTTTATATAGCTTATATGGATGAAACTTATATAAATACAGCACATACTAGACCATATGCCTGGAGTGAAATACGTTACAGGGACCCTGCAACGATATTGAAAGGCTGAAAGTTGTTTATCATGCCTGCTGGAGGAGAACAGGGTTTTGTTCCAAATTCCCATGTACTATTTAAGATCCAACAAAAGCGTGGAGATTACTACCATAGTAAGAATTTCAACTTAGTTCATAAGAGCTGCAAAACTGACTTCGAGAGTGAAATTTGTTTTAGGCACCTTATGTACTGCCCTCCCCTCTCGTAATCTTACGCGTGTGACGCATTATGGCGATAGGTGTACTATCCCCACCACAGTTGCTACTCATCCCTACCACGCAGGATTCCTGTCAAGATAAAATAATACATCTGTACGTAATAAGCTTGTTAGACACTGGTACTCAGTTCATGCACGAAACTCATTTCAGACTTTCTGCCCGTCGATTTCTGAATAGCAGGTTTCCTGCTAGATATATAGGAAGAGCAGGACTAATTCCGTGGCCTCCACGTTCACCTGACTTAAACCGCTGGATTTTTATTTGTGGGGAGGTCTGAAATCCCTTATTTATGCAACTCCAATTGCAAATAGAGACTCTCCATGCTTGTATTGTGGAAGGCTACCAGACAATGTGAAATTCTTCTGGTCTAATTCAGCGCGTTAGGGAGTCCATGTGAAGGCAGGTTAACGGATGCACTTGAGCTAATTTAGGCCATTTTGAACATGTGTTATGATTTCCTGGCTATCTATCTGCAAGAATTGTTCTGTCAAAAATTTTGGCATACCCTTTTGTTTCATTCTGCATAGTGCTAAATAGTTTTACAGAAAGATACACCATGAAACCCTTCCGATATCAATTCCATCACTTTTCATCGCAATTTTCAACATAGGCAATTCCAACCATAAACTTCCTGGACTCATCTGATTAATTCTTTTTTTAACGAAATACAATTATCAGTAGTATACAGAGCTCTTTCTTTTAACCCTTTGGAAAAGAAAGCATATCTCAATTGAATATCTGCTTTAATTTCTTCAGTATTAACTCGTCACTTCCATTTCTAACGTTTTTCTTTTAACCGGTTAGGCTACATCTGATGAAGAGTGAAATGGGTAAAATGATACTGAAATGAGTTCAATGTCCCTAAAGCTTTGAGTTACCCGACATTCATCTTTCAACATAAAGGAAAACTCCGGAAAAACCCTTAACAAGATAAATCACCCTGATCGATATTCGAACGTGAGGCAGGCACGCTAGCACATATGCTACAAAGGTGGGCACTTCCATTTTTCTGGGCTACTTGCCTTTCACGTCACACATCGTCCATTTTTTCACAATAAAATAAAAAAAATTGGTAACATAAACAACTAACCAATTGTTCCAAAGCAACAGCATGGGCGAATTACCTTCTAAAATGCAACATCTATTTTCATTACTTTTTTGCACTATGTGATAATATTCCATATTTACCGTTATTATTGCTATGCATCGTAATTTGACATTGCCGCCTGCAATCTAGTTGCTATGAAAACAAAAGAAGTCTCAGTATTTTTAAAAATGACCAAAAGCACTATTGCGGTAAGTAAAAACATTTATTTTGATATATTGATGGTGATATTACAATTTAGGCCGCGCCGTGACTCAGTGTTTAGACCACTTGGCTCTCACCAAGGCGGCCCGGGTTCGATCCCACGCGACTACAAAGTGAGATTTGTGATGGAGAATACGGCGCTGGGGCGGGTTTTCTCCGGGACCTCCGGTTTCCCCCGTCATCCCATTCCATCGGTACGCCATCTTCATCTCATATTATCAGTGTCACCGCCTGCGGTGCTGTATGTAGTAAAAGCGGGCGTTAAACACTACACATTTCATTTTGATATTACAATTTGTTTTGAGATATGTATTATGTATACCAATACTCCCCATACTGCAACTACGGCCTTCGGGGTAACCTTGCTCCACCACATGATGAGTGGATCCATTTCCCAGGTGTAGGCACCCGAAGGGCAGGCCCATTACCTCCAGTGATATGGTGATAGTGAAGATGACGGTGAGGTGAGAAGACCTACAGCTTATACCGTGGACTCCGAACCACGTTGGGCATAGGAGACACTTCACATGAGCTAGAGAGTGGTGAAGGCGCGGATTGGGCCGATATAAAATCGATAACTCAGAGCCGGGAATCGAACTCGGACCCTCGCATGAGAGTCACGAACGAAACTACTGCGTTACCCCGGTGCCCTGTTTTTGAAATATTGATTGTAATATTACAATTGTACAATTGTTGAATACATCTGCACCATCTCCACTCCTGCTCTTTTCACACAATGAACAATATACCAACTCATAACTCTGTTTAGATTTTTTTGTATTATTTGATCGCATCCAGCTACCCACGCCTCCTCTGTTTTATCATCACTGCATTGTCCAAAACGTTCTCCATAATCAGAATTAAATTAAATTAAACCCCTCAGTCAAATTCGTCAAATAAACAATATTTATTATTTCTCCATAGCAACACATATGGACGATGCACATTCAAAAATGTATTAATATTTCAGCTAATATCTTAATTAATAAAATTCAGATTGATATAAATACACATACGTATGCAATACACATAACGAAATCTCGGAAACTGAAAAAACTTGACGCAATCGTTGCGTTTTTTCAAACCTTTCCTCGTTCCGTATAAAGTGCTTACCACATTAATATCGCAATATACTATATAAATTTTTAAATTAATGCAGTTCGATTTATTTAAATACCCCTAGTGCTAAAAATAGTATGGAATACACATTTGGTATGTGTATAACGGTATCTCGAAAGTTAAAACAAGTTGGACAGAAGCGCCTCGACTATTCCCTCCATCTGTAACAAACCAAGCCGGGTGGCGCAGGCAAGTTGCCTCTGTGTCTCGCATTTGGTTTGTCTTGGATTTGATTCTTACGGCCTACCTTCCTGACCCATGTTATTTTCGGGGGCACCCTGGATCGCTAATCAATTGATGGGAAAGTTAAGTTCATTCACCAAGTTTCCTGCCCCCCCCCATTTCACCTTTCTTACCATATCACTTCATTTTCACCTACTTGATTGTTTCAGGATTGCAAGTGTCGATGGGAATCCCAACGTTGTATGGAAGGGGAAAAGGATGCTATTTATAAACTGCTGCCTCTGACCAGGTGGTCTCCTAATCCTGGAGAGTCTACAGAAGGGGAAGGGAGTCGGTATTACCAACTGGCACCGGGGAGTTTCAACCTGGAACAACTTGGGAACCCTACCTTCTGCTCTATCGTAATTTGTGATCTGGTCCATCTCAGTCTCTTCCCGCCCTCCCGGGGGGCCCAACTTGGGGCACAGGCACTTATAAAATATCCAATGAATGTCGAGGTCATAAGTTAAGGGCTTACTGAGCCTGTGAAGGTCCTGCTATGATAAATATTCGTCAAAAGAGCCTTCAGAACGTATCTATAGATGTACATATGGGAGACTGCGGTGACAGTGTACTTTTAAAAATTTGATGCAGTTTCTTTTCATAATTTTCTATACCTGATATTATTTATTAATAATATATTCTACGAACTATTGTTAATGAAAGTTGTTTTCAACTTCATGTTAATCAAGATAAATGCTTGCAGAAATGGTTTCACTACACATTTCGCTATGGATACGAGCGAGATAGAGCAAACCGAAACGATAGTCAAATGTTTAAAAGCGGATGGTAGTGTACTCGCCTTGAAATTGCAAACTCTTTCCATAACATCTGAAGAAACCCCTTAATGACGATAGTATACTAAACAAAGACACAAGTATCGAACATTTAAATGCAATAGAAACTGATGTCTCGGAAATGGGTGATTCCAAAAGGAATTATTTGAAATACACAGCGTTTAAAAGATATCCACTTTTGTTTTGTCTACCACGTACGTAGTAATTTCACGAAGACTGCCAGTATCTGCCGCGGAGAAAATAAAGTGGATCAAACAATTCCACCATCTTTGTTATTTGCCGGCGCGAGAAGCAGAAAAGAAAAAGAAAAACATTCAAATATAGCCACTAGGTGAGGTCATGAAGACGGAAGCGCCAGCAGCATTCATACCGTGCGAGAAATTGTACTAGAGAGTTTGAACTCTGGAATGCCCGCCTCGGTAGCGTGGATGGCAGCATATCTACCTCACATTCAAGAGGTCCCGAGTTCGAATCTCGGTCAGGGTGAGTTACCTGGATAAGGGTTTTCCGGGGTTTTCCCTTATCCTGAAAGACGAATGGCGAGTAACTCTAAGCTCTATGGACCCTGGGCTTATTTGAGCATCATTTCACCCATTCCATTCATCGTCCGATATGACTTAACGTTGCAGGACATACATTAAAACTAAATAAATAAAAAATAAGTAAAAACTCAGTAAATCGAGACCATTCACCTATAACACGTGTTTTGAGGACCTTGAATCTACCTTGGACATCAAGGCTTTAGGACAGTTTTTCTCATGGTCCTCCGGTTTCCCCCGCCAGCATTCCACTAGTTGCTCCACCATCATCTTTACTACCATTTAATCTCGCCCTCATTCTGCCATCTAGTTCCCTCACCCTCGTACCAGGCAATGGGCTGATCACCCCTCCTGGATTCTTTATCTCACTGATCCAGAGATTCTGTTCCTCAACCCTCATAAGGGTTAATAGGAACAAGAATTCCATCACGCAGTGGTATAAGAAAAAATGAATGTGTAGTGTTTAACGCCCGCTTTTACTACATACGGCACCGCAGGCGGTGACACTGATGATACATGAGATGAAGATGGAGCACCGGTGGAATGAGATGGCGGGTGAAACCGGAGGTCCCGGAGAAAACCCGCCCCAGCGCCGTGTTGTCCACCACAAATCTCACTTTGCGGTCGCCTGGGATCGAACCCGGGCCGCCTTGGTGAGAGCCAAGCGGTCTAACCACTGAGCCACGGCGCGGCCTCAGTGGTATAAGAGGGCAGTTAAAGAATGAATCTAAGAAAAGCATTTTTAGAGAAAAGTCCATAGGTATGTGTGTATGTGTGACTATGAATAATTTAAATCAATACCGAAAAGTCGGCCAAATACCAAACTTGGGATTAAAGTCCACCAACTTCTAAGAATGCAACATGAAGATTTTCAAGACTGAGTCAGACTACGCTTCACATGTAAGACTTTTTAAAAAAATGTTGAATTTTTCTGAAATAGCTCCAGAGATTTTGACTAAAATGTCATGTGTGTAAGATATTTTTGTGTCAAATTAAACATAGATCCTTAATTTGCTAGCAAAGTCCTCTGAAGTGCTCTTCATTCCGGACGATAAATGGTTTGCATAAATGGTAAACCATAAGAGGTAATAAAATCTTGCCACATAAATATGTAGATGTTAAAACACAAAATTTATGCTGAATATATTTTCGTGAAGTGAACCACTTCCTTGTTATTTGTTTAATTTGTCCAAAATTATACTTTTCTCTGGTGAAAAATCATTTTGTTTTAATTTTCTGTGCATGCAAAGAGAATATAATTTCAAGCTCATCACATAGCGAATAGCTCTTAGAAGATTTGACTATCGCTTGTGTACTGTATTCTCTATTCACAATGTGCCCATAAGGAAAGATGGACATATATATATATATATATATATATAACAGAACAAATTTTATCTCGATTAAAACGTAGTAGATAGAAGAATAAGGTTTTCTAATAACAATTTGTTGAAGAATAAATAGGGAAAGTCGTGTTAATGCAACACTTTTGATGTTTATATTAATTTTTATTTCACTCATGGCTTAAATATAAAACTAAATTACGCAAAGCTGCTTCGAATGAAGAGTGGATATTGATTTTAATCGTAGGGGATCCCACGTTATTATTAAGGTAAGTGCCACAGTTGCTTTGAATTTAGTCTCGAAAGAAAAAACAATGTTGTTTATTTGTTTTAGGATATTTACGCTTGAAAAATATGTAAAGAATGTTTGAAAGTACAATAATGATTAAATTAAGTTTAGAGAATTAAATTTTAAAAATAAATAAGACGTTATATTGGTTGCTACGAGTGACGTGAATGTAAAAAAATGTGGTTGATTTGGGGATGAAACTCCATAATCTCTAGAGGAATTTGTGAGAGAACAAGTTCGAGCGTCGAAGAAGCTCGACGTTTTTTTTTTTTTTTTTTTTTTTTTTTTTTTTTTTTTTTTTTTTTTTTTTTTGCCATTTACGTCCTCCAACATTAAGTCATATTGGACGATGAATGAAATGGAGCTTAGAGTTACCCGACATTCGTCTATCCGGATGAGGCAAAACCCCGGAAGAGCCTTATCCAGGTAACTCACCCTGACCGAGATTCGAACTCGGGACCTCTTGAGCGTGAGGCAGACACGCTACCATCACGCTACCGAGGCGGGCGAAGAAGCTCGACGTTTGATTGCTGCTAATAATTCCAAAAAGTGAATACACTGGAGAGATTTTAATTTCATTTGTGCTTTAACATTTTGTATTAACTGATCAAGAATTAAAATTAATAATTTGAAAAAGCTAACAAATAATCTATTTCATTTTGGTAAATCATTTCTTGAGGAAGAAAAAGACATCGGTCAGAGACGACGTCTTGAGATAAGAATCTTTAAGTTCAGGCTGGGAAATCATCGTCTAAATCAACTCAAAACACAATTGATGAACATAGATTGAAAAGATACGGAGTCAATTTCTTATAAACTTTTGATGCTTAATAAACTTCAACATGCCACACATAAATCTCCTTCAAAAATCCCGCAACTTGGCGATCAATAAAACACTATATAATAAAATTTTCTTTCACAGGTTGTTGTATGTCAGACGCATGGGAGGAAGGGATGAGATGGGGCGCTCTGCGGGTGTGTTGGAACCCAGACCAGGAGCACGAGCCAACGTGAGAGTTCCTAAAGAAAACTGAATGAATTGTACTTCACGGGATACTCCCAGAAAATTTAATATAAATACTTCATTTTGCATGTAAAAACACTAAATATATAGTATTTTAATGATAATCATCTGAGCTATTTAAAAAAGAAAAATAAGTAAAGAAATAAGTAATAAATACGCAAATATCAAGAATAATGTAAAATGTTCCATCAAAATGTACCTTTTCTTTTCTTTTTTTAATTTTGGTAATGCGGTCCTAACTTGAGTATTTCTTTAAGTTGAACAATGTGCAAGCTTTGATATTGCATACTATGCTTGGCGGTGAAAAACATAAAATGGATATAATCAGTGGACGAGCCTATACCAGGAAAGGTTGTAAATATTTTCTTGTAGCTCAGGCCTCTCACACTCCATTAAACACCATAAACATATCATTAGTTAACCTGCTCGGTCAGTGAGGAAACTCAGTTACTTGTTGCAAATAGCGGAATTGCACGTATTTGTTTTACAGAAGTGTTTTTATTTGGGCCCGAAGAGAAACGTTTTATACGAGTGCCCTTTTATTGTTGGGGATAGTGAAATGTCGGGCATAGAGGCTTTAGACTGCACTGGTATAGCCTGGTGTGTAACAGTGTCAGGGGATCAACTTTCTGCATACACTGAGCTTACCTACCTGCTGCTGCAGCGGAACCAAGAGCCAGGGTGTGAGGTGGATTGGAAGCATCACAAAAAAGTAGATGACTTGCTACTTAGTTTGTTATTTGAAAACTCCAGATGAAAATATGTTTGGCGATACCTACATCTGGAATTCATGCCTAGAGCAATGTCTTGTAAAAGCGTTAGGTAGTAAAACATATTTATATATTAAACTAAACTCCAAATTTTGTTGCAGTTGTCTGTATCTGGTTTCTCGGTTTTTTATCCCTATAAAACTCAACTAGAACGAAGATGTCACAAGTAGGATATACTAGTATTTGTATTTGTATTTATTTCTCATCTTTTTTCTACATACAATTTCATTGATACATTGACATTTATAACATTTCTTTCACACAATAACAAAATGACTTATTCACATTTAACATACCCTTTCTACTTGCTTGCCTTGAGTCTCTGTCTCAATACACATAACCCTAGGTTTTCCGTGTATTGATGACCCTCCTCTCCCTTGTATCTCTCGTTCTAGTTTTCCAGCCCTTAATTGTTATTTATTCTTCATCAATCTTAACCATTTCTCTCTAACTTTCCCCAGATATTCACCTATAGGTCTTACATTCTTTTCTGCTTTTACCAATAACATTTTTATTATTATTAATACCTCCCCCCATCCCTAAAACTGTCCCACTTTTGTTGCCAAATTTGTTCGCTCCATATCTTTGTTTGCAATAAAGTATACTATGCCAAACTGTATCCTCTTCTCCACACATTGGGCATTTCCCTGTATCCTTTTCATATATAATACCTTTAAAATTTCTAACTCCTGTCCTTGCCCAGACAAATCCTTCTCGCCCTGACTTATTACACACATCTATGTACTTCTCCATCTCCCACACTGTCTTTATTTCCCTATATATCCTCAATGGTCTTTTCTCCCTTACACTGGTAAATATAACTTGGCTATCTAAATCTTCCAGCCTTAATTCTAGCTCTTTCCAAAAGCCCCTATAATAATACTCTTCGTTTCTCCAAATATGTCCCATACCTATCTGTTCCATCAGTTCCCTTACTTTTTGCGCCCAAGACTCTCCTCATTTGCTTCTCATCTGCAAAAGAAAACATTCCTTCATAATATTGTTTTCCTCCAAATTGGCAACTCTGTATAGATATTTCAATGCCCTTGAGACAATTTTAACCCTTGTTAAATGTCTTTCCAACTCTAATTGTGCTGTCCCATTGGGTGAAGCTACCGGTAAGCCTAAAATATATTATATACTAGTAACAGTGGCCTGGTTATTGAGAAAATTAAAAAATTATGAAAGACTATCATGTAAATGGCAGTTTTCGAAGAGAGAATTTTGAAAAAGACTTTGTTGATACCCTTGAAAGTTATTGGACTTAATTATAAATTTAGTATTCATATGACTTTTCTTTTTAGGGTATACCCTTCACCAATGATGTTTGTGGAAGTCCTCGTTTTATTGTTAACGATACCCCAAAACAATATTTTAGGGTAAATCTCGTTATGACATTTTTTTGGGTAGAATACATTTTGTTTTTCACAACAAGTAAACGGCAGGTTTTTTGTACTCACACTTTTAAAGAAACCCCCAGGCTTTACCCAGTCGAGCCGTTCTCTTGCACGTCATTGGTTGAGTTTCAACGCGGTTCTTAAGTTGCGTCGGGGCTGCTTCATCGATGGCGGAGCTAAACATACAGCAGGTCAAATTATCTAATATGAAAATATAATAATAATGAACCAATATTCTGCATTGTAGCATTACAACGCACATACATGGAATTACAGACATATTTGTCACGTTTGTCAAAACACGGATCACACGTAGTTTTACATTACCTACAGTTGAAATTTTTCTGTTTATCTATTTGTCTATTTGAATAATATAATTATTTTATTCATGCAACAGGTTAGGAGTATAACCGCAGATATTTCTATTGATAATAGTAGTAGGAGCAGCAGAAGTAGCAATTGTAGTACTAGTAGTAGATATAAGTATATGGGGTTAGAGAGTGCTCATGGCCCACGCACCCCAACCCAAAGAGCTTCCGTGCAAACCGTATCCGTTAGGAAGAGTCCAGTTACGTTAGTACTGGAAGAATACCCGGGCTCAACAGCCCCACGCCCAAGGTCGGGAGCGAAGTTTGGGGTTTTCACATATGTCATAGAGTGAAGGGTGTGATGCTGGAAGGGGTAAAGCAGAGCGGGCAGCCCTTGGGATAATGAATATCCAGGTGACTCTCACGAAACTAATAAAAGGTGGAACCAGTCACGGTTCTTAGGTACCAAAATATTCATTATTTGTGTTATTCACAACTTACGTTTTCATAGAAGAAGAAACGAGAAATAAATTTTAAGTACTTTTGATTGTGAATTTAGTACCTACAATTGCATTTCAATTGGTTCATTGCTTATTTTAATGTAAAACTGAGTTTGAATGGTTACTGCAAAGCTAATGATCCCAGACTACCTGGACTACCAAGTAAGGTAATAAAGTGTGAACACATGGAAGCAAAACACATGGTCTATACTGACGGGCGTTGTTCAGTCCGTGGAGCCATTACGACCGTTCAAAAACACCAGGTAAAAGATTATGTGCTGCGTTGTTGGGAAAACTATTATACAAAAAGAGAAAACTGCATCTAAAGCTGATGCATATAAGGGAATCAATTATCAAATTATCTCCATATATACACAAGAACGTAATCGGAATGAATTAAACAGAAACGGCGGTTCCACCTTTTACGGACCAGTGTTTAATATAACTGGAACAAAACTCATACATATGTTTAAAAGCACTGATAATACTAACATAACAATTAGAGGTATCACTGGTGAGAAACAATTTATAAGTAACTTCGCAGGGATCAGATAAAAGCATAAAACGACAGTGAAACTTAAACTAAATGTTTCATCCTTTGTTGCTAAATTTTTCTCTGGACCATACTGTGTATATTTGAGGGACATTTGGTGCTTCTTTGATTCTGTGACCTTCATTCACATTTTCATTATATCAGATTACTTTATTCTGTCCGTTTTCTTAATTCTGAAACGGTGAGGAGCTGCTCTAACATATGCACATTTGTTGGTTTGGTAGGTGACAGCTTTAATAAGACTGTACAGAAAGAAAATATAAACAAGTTATAAACAATGCATGCCTTTAAGAAACAGCTAATATGTGCATTTCTCCGGGATAAAAAGGTATTCGCACATCAAATTAAAACCAAATTAAAAAACTACCCCTTCTTTTTGAATAGCCTGCATACCTTTGTCTCACAGCGAGTGACGTACATGCACAAGACTGATGTCAAGCGCAGTGGTATGCGGAAGTGAAGTAAAAAAGACCCAAAAAGAAATGAAATCTCGTTTGAAGAGAGAAAACTTACAATTACACTACGCATTATCGCAGGTAGTAGGAAGATCACGGTCAACCGTACAGAGCAGGGGCGAGGAAATCTGTCGTAATAAATGAAGAAGTAATCGGCCTAAAACCTCCCGGTTAGAAATGAGAGCATTATACTTCTCTATATTAAAAAGAATCTGCGAATGACTGCTTCCCAGATGGTTACTGTATTGCAGAGGGTAGGCATTACTGTTTCAACAAGTGCTGTTAAATCTGTTTGTAATAACAGAGGATCAACGGAAGAGTGCAACGAAGAAAGTTCTGCGCCAGATCACAGAACAAGAACAGAGCGGGATGGCTCACTCGGTTTCGTCCATGGCTCGCATTCGGGAGACCCGGGTTTGATTCCCATGTTCAATTTACCTGACACATGGCTTTTTAGGGGTTTTCCCCGGTCACCACACGAATGTAGGTTAATTATATCCCCGAATTTCCTGTCCCTTCATTTCACCTCCATTATCATTTCATGTCATATCTCATCTGGTGGTCTCTTTCAGGGTAGAAGTTTCGGTGGTGCATGGCGCGATAATATGCTCTGAGGAAAACACTTTCTGCTCCGGCGGAACGGACTTAAGTCTGCGAGCCGGTCTGGTGGGCCGATTCAGCAGCGCGGCAGGCGGGATGCCGCTTGGGCATGTCGCTTGGGAATTCTGAACAATGGCTGAAACTTGATTTTGGAAGTTAGAACACTTAGTCCACGCACTCTGAACGAGCAGTAAGTACAGATGTATTTTTTTATCTTGAAAAGTGCAGAGCGATGCGCAGTGGTATCTGGACGAGTCCACCTTAGAACGGTTGCAACTGGAGGGGAGGGCAGGTCAGTTGCATACCAGTTGCGAGCAACTAAACACGTGCAGAGCTACTCGGTAACACTACAGCTTGTTTCAAAATGTGCTTGTCTCCTTGTTCCAAGAGAGCATTTATAAATGACGCCTTCTAGCAGCACATTAGGAAATAAAGTGCTACATTTAAAAACACGAGAAGTAATAACCAATATCCACAGATTTATAAAAAAGGAACAATGGTCTGGGTCAGCTATAAAATTCTGGGGAAGGGTGTCTGAGGCAACAGTTGTGTCTGAAAGCAGTTTAGGAGAGTTATTAAGGAAATAAAAGCTATTGGTGCTAGTGCAACAACGTCCTTCTCTATACCCAGTAAACAAAGATTAAGAACATGCACAAAATCTAATTTGGATGTTTTAATTCAGAAGTAGGCAGGCGAACTATGAATAATTTTTAAAGCACAGAAAAACAAAGACCAACTTTGAAGAAAGTGCTTATGAAGCTAAAAATTCTACTGACTTCCAAGGCAGTGTCTGAACATTAAGAAGAGTTCTTTTGAAGCTAGGATTATTTGAGGAAAAAAAAAACACAAGCGTGACAGACAAATTTTAATCGAACATCGCACCATACGTGCAAAAAGGCTTAAGTATTTACGAAATATTCGGAGATATCGAAGTGAAGTTTATATAGTTTATATGGATGAAACTTATATAAATACAGCACATACTGGACCATATGCCTGGAGTGAAATACGTTACAGGGACTCTGCAACGATATTGAAAGGCCGACAGTTGTTTATCATGCCTGCTGGAGGAGAACAGGGTTTTGTTCCAAATGCCTATATACTATTTAAGATCCAACTCAGTTTATAAGAGCTGCAAAACTAGCTATGAGAATGAAATTTGTTTTAGACACCTTATGCACCGCTCTCCCCTCTCGTAATCTTACGCGTGTGACGCATTGTGACGAGAGGTGCACTATCCCCACCACAGTTGCTACTCATCCCTACCGCGCAGAATTCCTGTCAAGATAAAATAATACATCTGTATGCATTTCGAGTTAAAGTAATACTTAATCTAAACGTTCGGAAGGAGCAACTGGTATAACATCATGAGTCATCCAACATTTACGTGAAGCAACCCATATGTTAACCACGCCACATTGTTATTCAGAACTCCTACACTTGACATCGCAGTACAGACCCGGGTAACAGTGACACTTCACAGCTCAACTTCGCGGGATTGGCTTCCCAGGTGGTGAGCAGAGAAAAATTAAGGATCTGAATAAACTCTTATATTGAAAAGTCGAGGTGTGTTTTCATTTAGAAATCCACAAGTCAGGATGCATCCACGCCCTGAACTACATGCCCAGCTACACTGAAGAAAACCCCGACCAAGTTTAAACCTCCCGAAGCTTAGTTCTTGCCCAGCACAAATCATTAATTGTGAGGTGTTGAGCAACAAGGGAGAGGTCGACCTTGTTAACAACGGGCCGAACCTCCTCAACTCAGTCAATATTGTGAATGGTCTGCCGGGGCCTGCTTATATTCTAACGCGCAGTCAGTGTCTATTCTCAAACACAGTCAATTGTCAACAGCCTGCGGGGCATTCACGCCTACACCACCATGGAAGTTTACAGTATTTTTTTTTTTACTTTTATTATTTTGACGATGGATCAAGATAATATGTTGAACTACGCCAACTAACATCATGGTTGCACAGTCCCATGTTTGTACTTCTGGAATTATTTTAAGTATGCCAAACGAGACTTTGTAGGAATTCACTTAAGTTCTAGTTTTGTAGGAACTCACGTATTACTTTGTAGCAATTCACATATATAAAACCCACTAACCCCGGCTTTGTAGGAATTCACATTCCCCGGTGCCTACACAGTGACTTGTTCGTCCATAAATTTCTAAAAGCATGGTACACACATATCAGAGAAGAGGAAAACAGCAGCAAAATAGCTATTTCAAAACAGAAATCAGTAAAACTCTTTGCAGCACATAAATTTTTATTTTAAATTTGTATATATATGTTTTTTCAGAAATACCATTCCAATATGTAGGCAATTAGCTGTACTATTGTGTCATATTTCTCTCTACCAGGTAGGATTAGCTGCATATAAAGATCAGAAGACTGTTACATATATGCCAGTTGAGTAAGCTGCCCCTATTTATGCTTATCTATGCAACACGTAGCTTACAGTGTAATGTGAAGACATTGACATTTTTAGCACAAAAACCGTTTTTGCAGCTCTGCCCTTCTATTCGGTAATATGCGCACCCAGCATTTAAACTCACATCCCTGAATAAGGGCCAAGAAACTGCAAAAAGCTTAAATAAACGACACTTTTTCATACATACGAGGGGGGGGGATCCAAAAGAAACCGGACTCCGAGGGCGCTGCCACTCGTAGACGTAGTGCAGCGTTCTCACGCTAGATGGTGTTAGTAGAGACCTTCATGAAACAGCTGTGCAGATGGCGTCAGTGTAGAACAGAACGTGCAAGTGTGGTATTATGTTTCTCTGAGTGTTGGCGGGTTACCTCTGTGAAGTCGTTATGGCAACTTTAAAAGAACAAAGTGTGTGTGAAATTTTGTTTCCTGATTAAAAAAAACTGCAACGGAGACACACCAAATGCTTCAGGAAGCTTTCCGGGAGGACGCTATAAGCCGCACACAGGTTTTCGAGTGGTTTGGGCGCTTTAAACGTGGTGAGATGTGTGTTATAGACCAAGCTCGTTCTGGACGTCCGTCAACATCACGAAATGAGGAGTACATTAAAAAGGTCCGCCTAAAGATCACCGAGGATCGTCTCCAAACGGTCGACCAAATTTCAGCAGCGTCAGGAATCAGTTGGAGCTCGTGCCAGCGGATTTTGAGGAGGGATTTGCACATGGAACGTGTTGCTGCTAAATTTGTTCCACACCCTCTCACACAGGAGCACAAAACCATCCGCATGAATGTGTGCCAGGACTTGAAAACAGAGATTGCACGTGATCCAAACTTCTTGAACAAAGTCACTACAGGGGATGAGAGTTGGTGTTACGGGTATGACCCAGAAACCCAGCAAGCGTCAAGCCAGTGGAGGACTCCCAACTCTCCCACACCAAAAAATGCAAAGCAAGTGAGGTCAAATGTGAAGACGATAATCAGTGTCTCTTTTGATGTTCGTGGAATTGTGCATCCAGAATTCGTATCCCCTGGCTAGACTGTTAACCAGCACTTTTACTTGGATGTTTTAAGGCGTCTGCGAGAGGATGTGAGGAGAAAATGTCCGGAACTTTGGCGATCAGGTGACTGGTTTCTGCATCACGACAACGCTCCAGCACACACGGCCTTACGAGTGACCCACTATTTGCCATCTCAGAGGTGGTCTGTCATTTCCCACGCTCCGTATTCGCCGGGCCTAGCCCCGTGCGACTTTTTCCTATTTCCACTAATGAAAAAAAAAACGCTAAAAGGGGAGCGTTTTGAAGATGTGGAGGCGGTAAAAGCAGCTTCGCAAAGGGCACTGGGCAATACCAAACTTGAAGAGTTCCAAACATGCTTCCAACAGTGGGAAACGAGACTTGAAACGTGCATCGTATGTAATGGAGAGTATTTTGAAGATGACTGAAGTAATTTTGTAAAAACGTTCATCAATAAAGTTTTTATGACAACAATCCGGTTTCTTTTGGGTGCCCCCTCGTATAAGTACTAGCAAGGTGATAAACTAATGCTTTCCCGAATGGCGATATAGAATACGTAGCAGGTGGCCGAGCTGAGCTGGTGTGGTATGGTGAGAAAAGGGCTGGGTTGGAAACGACCTTACATTGTTTTTTGTTTTTTTCTATTTCTCCTAGTCTTTATTGTCTGTATTTTAGTTACTAATTTATTTATTGTTGCTATTATTTCTCTTGTGAGCCAGTGACACGAGAATGACAATCCGATAATAGGGATAATGCTTAGCTTTGTGACCATTTATAATGTGTACCTTGTTTGGTATTGTAAACTATGTTACGTAGTTAGCTTTCACTTTTAGCAGCATATCAACGAAATTGAATCTAATAGTTTTGATTCATGCTGAAATCTTATGTTTCACTTCTTCTAGTAACAAAGGAGTTGTGAACGTGTTAAGTTCTCGGTTAAACGGGAAACATAAATTGTCAAAGAGTGTGGGTTTCATTAACACAGTAAATGTACAAAATGACGACCCCCGACAGTATTTGAAAGGTTTCAGATAAGGAATGCCTAGATAATGGAGCGTTCTTTACTGCCAAGCCCTGAGCAGGTGTCAATAGACAAAGCCACTTTGCATTTGTGAAGTGTTTGAAACTTGGTTGAATGGGTCAAGCATAATACCGACCATAATAAAGTATTTACTACCAACTACAAATATATATCTATCTGCCAGTGAAAAACATGGCGATTATTGTATTTTATAAACAAGCACCTATGTTATAAAATGTTATTTGTATCATAATATCAGATTATAGGCCAGAAGAGGTAAAATAGAGAGTAATAAAGTTTCTAAGCTGAACATGAAGGATATGAATCTAGCTTACTGTGGCACTGTGGCGAAGTAACCTGTATAAAACCATTTAGCCAACGCTACCTGACGAGCATAGATTTCTACAATTTTAAGTAACCGCAGAGCTAAGACATCTCTCTACCAGTCTTCCCCCACCACGAATCTTTACACGGTTTCACAGCTTCATACTGTGTCTTCAGTACATTTTGCTAGTGTTAACGCAAATAAAACAACTGCATCCACCATTACAATTACTGTATGAGTTAAAAAACTGCCAACTTTGTGACAGAAGCGAAAAGACTCTACCTAATTCTTAGCACTTTTTGACATGGCTGTATATTGAAAACACGTGTTGGCTGAAGGCTTAAATCCAATTGGTCCCACTCTGTAGATCTTTCATTTTGTATTCCAATGTTATTGTCTACTGATGCATGTGATGGGTTGTTCCTTCAGGGGCATATTTAAAGGTATGTGTGGCTGTGTGTGTGTGTGTGTGTGTTTGTGTGTGCGTGTGTGTTTGTGTGTGTGAATGTACGTTAGTGAATAACAGTTTGCAATCTCGTTACAATTTTTACTGAAGCTCTCTGTATCTGGATATGTTTTTGGAATCGACATACATAGTGATTGCTTTCTGTCTCATACAACACTTATGCACTGAGTTATCTACCCCTCCTCCATAATCTGTTGTGCAAATCATCCATTAGAAGGCGTTCAAGAAAAGCATGTCACACATGTCGCTTAGCACGCTGCATAAATTAAAAAAAAAATAGGGGCATATATAATATATATAATACTGATTATGTATATTTATTGCGGACAGTTTCATCTTACAGTCTGGTAAAACCTGCAAACAAACGCCAGAGAGCAGCTCTAAGTAAAACACTCTAACAAACTCATTTGGCACTATCGATTCAGCTACCGATTTTGATAGAAATGCCACAAACATACATATTATACGATACCATATGGATGTGCATTTCTAGGTAACTGATGTAACGATATGTTTTAGTTAGAACTTTTTATATGGATATTGTTTGTTTTCTGATATGACTTAGTGGGCCATGTAATGAAACTATAAAAAATATATGTGTGTAATTTTGTGATTGACCGTAGTAATAATTGTATTACGTATTGTGATGACGTAGCAGTAAGTCGGCCAATCACAAAATTAATAGAGGAGTAACGATAGTTACGGAAAATCAATAATCTTGAGATAGATATATGTTTTTTAGTCTTGTTTCATGAGAATGGAAAAATGTCGCGGTTATTCGGTATTAGTAATAGTAATGAGTGGACGTATAGATGAGGAATTTTACGTAATTAACAGAAATTATATTAACTTGAAAATAAGGATTTATCTATCAGTTGGAGGTAACCTACAGTGATTGATTAAGAAGGAAAGTTCGAGTAAAATGTAATCCAGATTATACAATTAAATAATATATTACGAAATTGGAGTCATAAAAGATTTTATTTCTGTCACTAAAAATCCACACCTGAAAATAAGATCTCATAACTCTTATTCAATCAAATCTTGACCTGGATCTTCCAAACAGTCAACGCGCATCCTACCTGCTGCGAGTAGAGAAAAACGCCACAAATATTTCGCCCCAACGTGTGGCTGATTAAGCTGGAGAAACAAGATGACTTATATATATATATCGCCACAAAAATGGCTCCCAACTTTAGGGATCGATTAAGCTGAATAATACCGCTACATATATCGCCACACTGTAGACTGGAAAGTGATTTTTTGTTTGTTTGTAATTTTACGTCCTCCAACGTTAAGTCATATCGGATGGTGAATGAAATGGGTGAAATGATGCTCAAATGTGTCCAGGGTCCATGGAGTTTATAGCTACCCGACATTCGTCTTTAAGGATAAGGGAAAACCCTGGAAAAAGCCTTACCCATGTAACTTACCCTGACCGAGATTCGAACTCGGGACCTCTTGAACGTGAGGCAGACACGCTACCGAGGTGGGCAAAGTGAAGGGGTGTAGTGAAGCTGCCAATACCTGTTTTAAACAACATTCTCTTGAAACTCCTACGCTAATCCCTTTCTGCTCCGCATTACGAGTAAGTATGAAACATAAAAAAAACCAAACTAGGATTTTAGGTTAAAGTATTTTTTGGGAGGGGGTTCTCGTAATGTGTGTTTTTGTAAAAATCCATTAATGAAGCGAGGACTTGAGGTACAGATTGTTAAAGGTATGTACGCACACACTGCAGGAATACACGCCTCGGGAAATGTGTGGATTGTTACAAAGCTTTCAAAACTTCTGATAGTAAGTGATTCAAAAGCACTGTTTTCTCTCTCTCTCTCTCTCTCTCTCTCTCTCTCTCTCTCTCTCTCTCTGAATTAAGGAAACGGCTCCATGCCATTTAATTTGTTTGAAGGCAGTCATTTGACTCATTAGGAGCGAAGATACTGAAAATTACCGAAGCTCAAAACATCATTGATGCAAACCATATTGGTCAATTATTGAAAACGATGATATCTGTGTATCTTAGATCTTCTTATAAAATTAAATATAAGAATTGAAGATTGACTTTAATTTTGATATTACACTTCAGTCCCGTTTCGTTACATATGAATAATAGAGTGTTTCGTAGGGTATTTATTTCGAATATGACACACTTTTAATAATTTGGAGCCCAAATGGGTAAAACGAGTGTCTAAAAGCATTAAAATCAGGTTATTGAATGTTCATATGACAAAACTTCCCTTTGAATAATGTCATCAATTCATGCCTTTAGTATGAGTTTTGTTGCACTTTGGATTTAAAATCTGTAGAAATAACCATGCGACAGTTTTACAAAATTTGCACCATGCTTATTTTATGATCCGTACAGCATTGGGTAAGAAGACAGCTTACAGCCGTCCTTAGTTTATGTGGCAATGTAAACAAAAGTACGTGTACATGTGAGAAACCATTGGCTATTTAGCCTTGTAACTTTCTGCGGAACAAAAGGTAGTTCGCATAAGCATTTTTTAAGACTTTACATCTTATGCAAAACTTATAAAAAACTTCATATTATTACATCCAACAAACAGTAATTAATTAGCTAGTATTTTATTTGATACATACATATATACATACGTACGTACATACATACATACATCCATCCATCCATGCACATATACATACCTACATACATATATGCATACATACATACATACACACATACATGCATACATACATGCATACATACACACATAGATGCATACATACACACATAGATGCATACATACACACATACATACATACATACATACATACATACATACATACATACATACATACATACATACATACATACATACATACATACATACATACATACATACATACATACATACATACATACATACATACATACATACATACATACATACATACATACATACATACATACATACATACATACATACATACATACATACATACATACATACATACATACATACATACATACATACATACATACATACATACATACATACATACATACATACATACATACGTGCATACATACATACGTACATACGTACATACGTACATACATACATACATACATACATACATACATACATACATACATACATACATACATACATACATACATACATACATACATACATACATACATACATACATACATACATACATACATACATACATACATACATACATACATACATACATACATACATACATACATACATACATACATACATACATACATACATACATACATACATACATACACACATACATACATGCATACATACATACATAGATACATACACACATACATGCATACATACACACATATATGCATACATACATATACATACACACATACATGCATACATACATATATATACACACATACATGCATACATATATACATACATACACACATGCATGCATGCATACATACATACATATGCATACATACACACATACATGCATACATACATACATATGCATACATACACACATACATGCATACATACATATACGAGGGCTATCCAGAAAGTAGATTACGTTTTCGTCTGTTTCCGCTAGGGGCGGGGCTAGCGCGGCCATCTTGGGGTCAGAGCGTTGCGCAGCTCAGTCGGCATCTAGCCGTGCTAGTAAGAGGTTCGTGCTGTGCTCCGTTCAGATACTGTGACGGTTTGAAATGTCTGCGTTAATTGAAAATCCCGCGATCTGCGAGGTGCGTGCAGTAATAAGGTTTCTGACTGCAAAAAACTGTAAACCGATAGAAATTTATCGGCAGCTTTGTGAAGTGTATGGGGACAACATTATCACTGAAGGTGGAGTGCGTCAGTGGGTCATCAGATTTAAAAATGGCCGAACCAATGTTCACGACGAAGATCGAAGTGGGAGACCCAGCATAGTGACTGCCGAACTTGTCGAAAAAGGCGATGCTAAAGTCCGTGAAAATCGAAGGTTCACAATAACGGAACTTTCTTTGAGTTTTCCACAAATTTCGCGAAGTTTGTTGCATGAAATCATCAGCGAAAAGCTTGGTTACCACAAGTTTTGTGCAAGATGGATTCCAAAAATCTTGACAGAGGACCACAAAAATCAGCGAATGGCTGCAGCGTTGAACTTTTTGGACGTTTACCATAAGGATGGTGACTCTTTACTCGATCGCATCGTTACTGGTGACGAAACATGGGTGAAACACGTGAACTGTGAAACGAAATTGCAATCAATGAAGTGGGGGCACACAAGTTCTCCCCAAAAACCCAAGAAATGCATGCAAACAATGTCGGCAAGGAAGATGATGGCGACTGTTTTTTGGGACAGAAAAGGTGTGATTTTGGTGGACTTCCTGGAAAGAGGCACTACAATAAACTCTCAAAGGTATTGCCAAACTCTCCAAAAACTCAGAAGAGCCATTCAAAACAAGCGCAGAGGAATGTTGAGCTCTAAGATCTTGTTGATTCACGACAACGCCCGGCCCCACACGGCAAATGTCACTCGTGAAGTTCTTGAATCTTTTAAGTGGGAGTTGTTTCCTCATCCGCCGTACAGTCCCGACCTGGCACCGAGCGACTTCCACCTATTCCCAGCAATGAAGAAGTGGCTGGCTATGCAGCGTTTTGATGACGACGCACAGCTGCAAGAAGAGGTAACGAAGTGGTTGAAGGCGCAGGCGGCCGAATTTTTCGACGAAGGAATTTCCAAGCTCGTACATCGCTACGATAAATGCCTTAATTTGAATGGTGACTATGTCGAAAAGTAGTATTTGAGTGTGGCTTTCATCTGTATATAATAAAATTTGTTTCCTATACTTTGTTTACTTTTTATTCCAAAACGTAATCTACTTTCTGGATAGCCCTCGTATATACATACATAAACACATACATGCATACATACATAGGCATACATACACACATACATGCATACATACATATACATACATACACACATACATGCATACATACATATACATACACACATACATGCATACATATATATATATATATATATACATTTTTTCTCTTTATTGGTATCAACTGCATGCCCCAATACATGGTAATATTACATGCATTACAATACATAATTATACATTATAATTTACAGATTCAATTTTAAATGTATAAGCTTAACAGATTTGTTCCTAATTTATTTTTGATATATACAACTTTGAGCTTTTTCTAACCTATATGTTGGTAGTTTCTTTCTCTAATTTACTAGCCTATTGTTGCATTGTATTGTTTTATAGTATTTTTGTAGTCTTATCTCTAATTCTATTAGTATATTTATAAATATATTGAATTTAAAGTTAACTACTTTTTATAATTTAATTGAATGAATATATTTGCAAAATGGTTTCAAGTATTTTGTGATTAATTCCTGGTTGGTTGTGGGCCATTTTCCTCCTTGTTTTTGCACTTCTGCCACCAATATAGATCTCTGCTGTTGTTTGTCTTTACATTCAAAAATTAAATGGTTAACTGCTTGTCGGAGGTTACTGCATGTACATTTTGGATCATCAATAATGTGGAACCTGTATAGGTAATCTTTAGTTTTTCCAAGACTTGAGATTGTAGCAGTAAGTTCTGGTGTGATGGGAAGTTTTCTCTTTAACCTATCTTTGATTGTTTGGAGATATAAATACATACATAAATACATATATAAATACACACATCCATACTTAAATACATATATAAATACATACATGCATACATACATATATAAATACATAATACATACACTTACATACATACATATACATACATACATACATACATACATACATACATACATACATACATACATACATACATACATACATACATACATACATACATACATACATACATACATACATACATACATACATACATACATACATACATACATACATACATACATACATACATACATACATACATACATACATACATACATACATACATACATACATACATACATACATACATACATACATACATACATACATACATACATACATAAATACATAGATAAATACATGCATGCGTAAATACATACATACACACATACATAAATACATACACATACATACGAAAATACCTACATACCATTACATACGTACATATATACATGAATACATACATAAATACGTACATACTAGTACAAACATACATAAATACATGCATACATACACAAGTGTAATTTGTATGTATTAAACATAGTGCAGGCTGCGCTTGCGCAGTTTAAAAGAAGTGGGAGAATCAGTTTACAACTTGGCTGGTTCCGTGCAATGTGCAAACATGACAGAGAGAAACCGTTAAAAAGTGGTGTAAAACATATTATATTAAACATGTTTTGCAAGCTGTATGAAAAATACCCAACTTTAGCAATAGAGGACATTAATTTGTCAGCAGAATAAATCGGTGCTACAACGCTAAGTATTAATGTCCCTTGAAGTGAGTTTCTGAAAACGGATCGGCTTTGCACTTCAGGAAAGCATTGAAAAACAAAGGAACCAGTTATGGTAGGTGAATGTTATGAATTTGTTAAAAGTGCTGACGCATAGTTTGGCTGAAAGAAACGAGCCACCAACCATTACAAAAGTGCTTCAGGAGATAATCAACGATCTCGATTTGCTGAGGTTTAGAAAAACGAGTTTCTACGCCATTTTTCGTGACGTAGGTTTTAAATTTGTGGACAGAAACAGAAAAAATATAACTGTTTAGCTTGAATATATATTGTTGCGACACAGATGTTATCAAAGGAAAATTCGGAGGTACAGGCTGGAAGGTATTCTTCCGTTGTCAGATTCCAATTAGGTACGTACATTTTTTTTTTTTTTTTTTTTAGTTGCATGCAAGCCAGTAGAACTTTCAAGTCATTACCAAAGTGGCTACACGCAGTTATTTAGCGCTGTAATTCTGCAGCTTAACCCGTGCCTTAATTTTAAATTTATAAATGAGGTGTGATTATGTAAAGAAATCAAATATTTGAGTAATTGTTGTAAGCATCAGTCACATTTTAGCGCACAAAAGGAAACATATATTACACAGTACACACAACTTTGCATTTAATGTTAACGTAGAAGTGCTACCGCATAAGCTACTCAAACATCCCGCCTGCGGTGCCGTAAGTAGTAAAAGCGGGCGTTAAACACTACACATTTCATTTCTACTCAAACATCGAAAACATTAAAGCAAAACTTGGCATAGAAATTCTTTGACAGCGCAGTTGTTTGCCACGTGGTATTAAAATAGCACGACTATTCCCTAGTCGCCGGCGGAATAATACTGTAACCCAATTATCGGAAGGCACGACCAACTGGCAGCTGTGTGGGGTCAGGAAGCATTCAGCCCACGCCTACCCATTTATCTGTGTAGCGCTCACTGATGGGATGGTTAGAAAAGTATCACGAGCCACTGTACCGCCTCTTTCCCCTCCCCCTGACGTCTGGAACAATCGGGATCATTGTTCCGAGCCGCGAAACTTCGAGATGCAGAGATCTTTCTATATAAGTGACGCATTGGACGACTCAGGCAGTTCTCAGTTCTGAGTTTTTAGTCAGCTCTAGAGCGAGTCGTACGGCAAGGTGCCGAGTAGCGAGTGTTACGTAACTGTGTGTGATACGTGTACCAACTGTAATTCGGTGGAAATAAAGAACATTTTAGTTTGTGCAACTGGACTTTTAATTTCACGAACCCACAAAGTCAAAATACATTTTCCTGCTTTGTTTACATCCCCAGATAAAGCAAGGATGGCACCGGTACAGGTAGCGTACCTTTCCACATACCCATATTAGCCACCCTTTAATGGTTAGATGGCTTATTAGTATAGGTTATAAAAGGGAGGGGCACAACACGGGTACCTACATTACCTACTACTCCGTAGGAGGAATGATTTAAGTGTAGGAACCACAGGAGGCTACAAAGAAACGTGAAACTCCATAACAATTCCAGGCTCGAAAACTCGTCCCATTGTAACAGCTACCTTGAGAGGGAAATGAACGATCCGTCGACCAAGCATCGCTCTAGTATCCAGGTAGAGTATTCTACCTTTAAGCAAACTTCCTTGTTATCTGTCCAACACTGCACTTCGCCTTAAACACTACAAGCATATCTGAAAGTTGAGAAGAAAACGGGAAAAGAACGGAGAATAATGGAAAGGAAGTCGTTCAAAGAGAATTGTATTATATGCTGTTCTATCGATCGCCAAGTTGCGGCAATTGTTGAATAAAAACTTCTTTGGAACTGGTGAACAATCCTATACCAGTAAGGGTTATAAATATTGTCCTGGACCTCGAGCCTCTCACCCTCCATTAAGCACCGGAGACATGTCATTAGTGACAGGGTGTGAGGTGGATTGGAAACATAAAAAAGTAAGTTGTGCGGGCCAACACAGGGTCATGAAAATTAATTAAAACCATAAAGCCTTTATCAAACCTTAATTTGAATTTATTTTCTTGCTACATTTTGCGCTCACCAGTACATAAACATACAATAAATAGAAACTTCTGTCCTATCTTCATATAGTATTTACTTCCAGCTACATTTTGTATTGATCAACCCAGACACATAAAGTAACAATCAACTTCTGGTCCCGAACTGAGAGGAAAGAGCCCCATAAATCAACACGGATCACCAAAAGGCAACGCATGAAAACCCAAAGAGAGTATCGGGAAACCCGAACATGGAGCAATTACCCTCAGATACACAGACGCGACGCGAGCCAGGCACACACTACTCCTGCCGGTCAGAGGGAGCCACCAAAGAAGCCTCGGGCACCATAGCGCTCCCAAAGAGGAACGTCGGAAAACCAAAGCAACGTGACAGCAGCGCCCTCGAACCGGAAGGGCAGGTAAAAAGGTGCCGGAGAGAAAACAAACGGCACAAAGTGACTCGCTGCTTAGTTTGCTATTTGAAAACTCCAGATGCCAATTTGCTTGGCAATACCTGTAAGAATAGTTTAGCAATGTATGAAGAGAAAGTAATGTGGATGCAATAAATAAGTTATTAAATTTAAATAGCTACTTAGTTTGAGTTACCCCTTGCCTCCATGCATTATTTATGCAACTATTCTAAAGTGATGTAGAATATATTGATGGCATGGCCATGTTCTCAAAATTGCAATGTCTTATATCACCATGATGTTCCTCATAAGAATTATATTCACATAATGAATGTTTTATTTCTGATTTTCTAGGTTCCCTCAGTAGCCCCTTAGGTTCTGTTTTGGTGGGGAAATAATCATTAACGAAAAAGTGAAATCACCTTTTTGTATAATCACTGAATTGGAACTTTTAGAGTGTTGTATCTTCTGTTTGCCTCTGTAGTTATTCAGTGAAATACAGACTGTACCATTTTCATATCATACAGAAATCTCTGATATCAATATGCAACAATATAGGACAACATTGATTAATATGAAGGTTACCCACTCCCAGGCCACCAAGTTAAAAGCTTCATGTAGTGGCTAGACCCAGCAATTTTACTCTCGAACGTATAGCTGATTAAGTGGTCTGTTGTGGTTTAGCAGTGAGGTTATCGAGACGAGGGGTTGTTCTGTACATAGAGTAGGTGAAGCTTGTATATTTACAACAGTAAGTTATGAAATAGTTTACAGCTTCGTTGTGATCATGTAAATTGCATTTGTGTATATTATGAAACATATAAAGCTATATTACAGATTTACGTAAGTAAAACATGCTTAATTTACACGTTATTTGTACTTTTAAAGCATGTTTAAGTAATTTATGGTTTGAATATAAGCTTCTCTAATTCAGATGATCGATGGAATTTAATTTATAGTGTAGATTCAACCATTTCTCATATCAGTCTTTATTTCACTGCTTTTGTTTGTATGTTGCCTTTCAAAAGAATGTCTCCCATGGTATGTACACTAGAAACATTTGTATTAGAATTTGGGAAATACAATCTCAGTATAGGAAATAGAAATATATTTTGTTGGGTGAGCAAAGTGTAACTGAAAGTTGGAACACTCATTGGTATAAAAATACAAAGTGAGAGCATATATACTAGGTGGTACAACTGCCCCCTCTTTGGCGTAAGCAGATATCCCTTCGTGCGTTTAAACAGTTGCAGAACGCCACGGGGAAATTCCAACTAAATGTTCGGCAGTGGCGTAGCTAACTTTCCTCTGCTCTTCTTGATTTTCATTTAAGCGGTGCGCTGAGAGGCATTTCCCAGGACTAAACTGCCCACCTCGGTAGCGTAAATGGTAGCGTGTCTGCCTCATGTTCAAGAGGACCTGAGTTCGAATCTCGGTCAGGGTGAGTTACCTGGATAAGTTTTCTCCGGGGTTTTCCCTTATCCTTAAGGACGAATGTCGGGTTGCTCCAAGTTCCATGGACCCCGGAATCATTTGAGAATCATTTCACCAATATCATTCATCGTCCGATATGACTTAACGTTGGAGGACGAAAATTTAAAAGAAGGACTAAAATAGGGAGTATTCACCAGTATAAACAGAAAAAAAAAAATATTAGAATGTCTTCAGCTTTAGCTAAAGGTTCTTTATTTTTGATGAAATAAACTCATATCGTACTTCTTTACGCTGTTATTACTAACGTTAGGGATTTCACATTGTAAATCGGCGTAACAATACATACCAAAACGAGGACACGTAACTATTATTGCCATTTATTCATTTCTTATTGCTGTTATTATTTTTGTTGTTGTTTATTGTTATTATTTTTGTAGTTAATAATGATAGTAATAATAATAATTATAATAATAATAATGATAAGGATGATATAATAATGATAATAATAATAATGATGATGATGATGATGATGATGATAATAATAATAATAATAATAATAATAATAATAATAATAATAATAATAATAATAATAATAATAATAATAATAATAATAATAATAATAATAATAATAATAATAATAATAATAATAATAATAATAATAATAATAATAATAATAATAATAATAATAATAATAATAATAATAATAATAATAATAATAATAATAATAATAATAATAATAATAATAATAATAATAATACTAATAATAATAATACTAATAATAATAATAATAATACTACTAATAATAATACTAATAATAATAATAATAATAATAATAATAATAATAATAATAATAATAATAATAATAATAATAATAATAATAATAATAATAATAATAATAATAATAATAATAATAATAATAATAATAATAATAATAATAATAATAATAATAATAATAATAATAATAATAATAATAATAATAATAATAATAATAATAATAATAATAATAATAATAATAATAATAATAATAATAATAATAATAATAATAATAATAATAATAATAATAATAATAATAATAATAATAATAATAATAATAATAATAATAATAATAATAATAATAATAATAATAATAATAATAATAATAATAATAATAATAATAATAATAATAATAATAATAATAATAATAATAATAATAATAATAATAATAATAATAATAATAATAATAATAATAATAATAATAATAATAATAATAATAATAATAATAATAATAATAATAATAATAATAATAATAATAATAATAATAATAATAATAATAATAATAATAATAATAATAATAATAATAATAATAATAATAATAATAATAATAATAATAATAATAATAATAATAATAATAATAATAATAATAATAATAATAATAATAATAATAATAATAATAATAATAATAAAGTAAACAAATGACACGGACAGGCAATGTGCTTTCATGATTGCATGGTTCCCCTGAAGGCGCTTTGCAATGCGTACAGTCCGTAACGTTAGTTAATAACATAGTAATCAGAGTGTAAAAAGTCATACAAATACTTTTCAATTATTTGTCAATCCAAAAGTGAAAATAAAGAAAACTCTCTGGAAAATAAAGAAATCTCTAATTAAGTTAAAGAAATTCTAATATGTTTTGTCTGTTTACAGGTTCATTTTTCATATCATGGAGTGTACTCTTTGGTTTAGTCCTTAGAAGTGCCGCTTATTGCATCTCTTCGCTGAAAATCAAGTGGAGCAGAGGGAAGTTTGCCACTGCTGTGCGTTTAGTTGAATTTTCTCCCTGGTGTTCTGCAACTGTTTTAACGCACGGAGAGATATCTGCTTACGCCAAAGACGGGGAGTTGTCTCACCTGGTATATATAGTATAATTATTAATTAATAGTATTAGAGTATAGTATAAAGAATTACTTTAGTGCAAATTAAGTAGCATTATGTTTTTCGTTACATTCTTTTGCGTAGTGCTACTTTGTAAGTTATTGAACCAATATTTTGTCTAACTGAACAAAATTATATGTTGGCTATTAGCTGAACAGCCAGTTTTAATTTAGCAACAATTACGTGTAATGCACATAATATTCCAATGTCGATAAGCGCTTTCTATAGCTTCGAGAAGCATGCATTCAACGTCCTTGTTTGACCCTCCCCTTCCAGGAAATGCTAACGGGTGAGCCTTCAAAGCCACCCTAGAACGAAAATTCTGGGATTAATAATGATACATAGTGTGCAACCTCCGAGAAAAATAATTATTTCAGTCGTTAGTAATAAGATATTACGCTGGACACAGTCTACAAAATTTTCTTTCTTCTTCATACCAGTTCTGTGGAGCCATGATTTTATTGCAATTAGGCAATTACAAAACATATCCTAAATTATTTTGAAATTTTAATAGATTTCTGCTTTAGTAGAAAAGACATAAACAGCATCAAAATGAGATCGGGAAATTGCTCTCTGTAAATGCTCTCTTCTGATCGGTGAAGTCTCTGAGTTCCAGGCTCCCCAGGGAATATATGAGGGAGTAAGGGAGCCAATTGTAAGAGTTGCCACCGAGGAGTTTCAATCTGTTACTGTTAGAGGCCCCTGTAGTCGGCTGGCTTCTCTTCTAAGATCCAGCCAAACTTGTTACTCTCTCACCCAACCCGTCTCTCCCGAGGAGCGCACTGACAGGGCCAGAGGCACAAAGGATTTCATAATTTGAGATCCTCAGTCACCTCTGCGAATCTTGTCACAGTCATAATTATGAAAAATAAATAAATAAAAAGTATTTGCTATACATCATGTTGGAGCATTAATAAACTTAATATACAAAAAGCCGAGCAAAATGGTTCAAATGGTCTGTTCTGTCTCACATTCGGAATATAGCGGATTTAAACACTGTGTGCTCGTCAGTTCAACTGGGGCAGGTATTCTAATTTCTCTGAGGTGCTGATTAAATTCCCAAGTGAATATGTCAATACCATAATGCAAATCACCAGCCACAGTAAAAAGAAAATAGAAATAAAACAGGCGGCACAGGAATTCGAGTAAGCAACTGAGGTCCCTGTCCGATATCACACCCTGTATACTTACAGAATAACTCTACGGTTCCCCAAACATTTAAAGATACGTAATAACAATGAAATAGCTGAAACAGGAGTGTGACTACGCCACTGAGACCATCTATCTTCAAGTCATTCAAGCAGATGGTGACAGAAAGGTGACTACTCACTAATGTGTAACAGAGTATATAAAATTCAGCTAAAGTTAATTTAAATAAAGAAGAGGAACGCATGAGCAGCGTATTCGATGCTGCAATATCTTACATGTGCTATATGCGTATAAGGAACCACAAGCATTTACGAAATATGAGAGTCTAACGAGAATAATTAGGGCATTATTATTTTCGTTAGAATTTGTAATAAACTAAAACAAAAAATATTTAAAATATCTTAGACGTACGTAGATAATGAACCAGCCAATAACCTAAAGAAGCCATTATTTAATTTTTATGTGAAATTGTTCTTCCTTTTAGAAACAGCTGGATACATTACTGACATTCATAAAAGTGACTGATATAGACCATAGTAATTTCTTTTTGTACCCCTTCCTCTCCTTAAGGTTTCCCCCCTCGGTCTCCATTCAATCAGTGTTACTACTCTATGTGACTGGCCTGAAAATAATTCAAAGACAGAAAAACGAACCAATGACTGACTTACAATCGAAGTGAAATAAAACTGGGTTCTGAATACCAATTATATGAAAGAGTTTCACTAGGATTGGTGAGAAACAGCATGCTGAACAAGTAACCTCTCAAGAAGAAGGCACATACGAATTACACCGTTCTGCATGGATTATTTAAAAATGAATGAGCCTTTGTGAATCACATTTTCACACTGATTGCAAAACTGAAATCCGTTTCCGCGTACCACGTCAGAATTTTTTTGCAATTCAAAATTTTATGTTTTTAATATTTCTCATAATGTACATACTGTATTAATATTACCGTGCGCTTATCGTTCGTTAGAAAGGCTCAACAGCTTATAATTTGAACTATTTTACTTAAAATGTGAAATAATTTAAGTATCATTATGCTTATATTTTATATTTATATTCTTTTTATATGTATTAAAATCGATTAACTATACCCACCCTATGGAATATACAAAAATGTGGCTTCTCCTTAAAATTAATAATTCAAAAGTGTGGAGCTTGTTCATAGATTCCTCTCAAAATATTTTAAAGGTGTTTATGCTCGACCATGTCAAACTTAAGTATTTATACGACTGGTAGCAGTACTTTAAAGGGCCTCATTAAAGTACACCTGTTCATTAAAGTATTGGTATTCGACCAATCAGAAGTGGCCACGTATCATTGTGAAAGCGCAAGTTTCGATTATTCTCGTCTCGATCGACAACCGTACTAGCGCCAGTTTATAAAAAAGTCAAAATGTCTGACACTAGTGACAGTGACTTTGAACTTACACCTCCAGAAATAACGGCAAAGCAGTCAATGTTACCAACAACTAGTTGCCACAAGGGTAAAGAAATATGTACGAGAAATTCTATTCACAATTCATGGGTTTGAGAATATCAAAAGGTATAAATCGTTCTCAGAAAATGTATTCCTAATGTATTTCGAAGAATTGTCTCAAAATATGAAATCATCGACCTTGTGGACTCACTATTATGTTTTGAAATGAACACTTGACATTGGGCACCAAATTGGCCTATTTCACTAATTGTACAATAAATAACCTATATTTGAAATAAATTCGGTTGTTCATATTTTGACTTTGTCGGTTTGTAGAATTAAAAGGCCGAGTTGCAGAAATTAAAAATCTCCTTTATTTCCGTAGAGATACACTATTCAATTCTCACGTAACAACATTACACCACATAATAACACAATCTACCAAGGTCGATGACAATAGCAAACCGTGATAGCTGATTACATTAGCTCTCGTTACAACAACACTCTTGTTACACAACTGTCTTTTTCAACAACAACACTCTCAGCTGTTCTCTGCTTACTCTGTTTTCAACTAACTTTGCGAGCCGTCACGTCCTTCAATACCTAATACGTAACTCTAGATTGTTCTACAATAAGCCAGAACCAGAATAATCTCTATCAGTTCATAAATTTCTGGAAGAGTAAAGAAACGAAATATTCTATCACATTCTAGAAGCGTAACTTAATATATGGCGGCGAGTCCTTTACCTCAGTTATCTCTGCTTGCCGGCGCTTGTTTACAATAGCCGCGCTATCATTAACTGCATAGCAAGGCTCATTATTACCATGAAACTTTATCCGCCGACTGTTTTCTTATTTGTGCCGAAACTTTTATGCATATTATCATTAGCATTAATTACAAATGATATTTCAATTAATTCAATCTGTTTCAGTTTGTCTACTCTTTCTTTTAGGTTAAACTGTGTCACAGGTTTACAGCTGTTTATAGGGAAGTAATCAATATTTCTGCGCCTGCCTACTCCGTCTCACTTTAGATAAGGGAATAAGGATTGTAGCATATCACTCAAACCAGAAATTAATAGTTTGAAATTAAAACTTTAACTTAGATACATGATCGAGCATAAACAGTCGTGTGAAACTTGACTATAATGGTAATTAAAACACTCGTGTCATAATTATTAACCGTCCGAGCGAAGCGCACTCGGTTAATAATAATGCTTGCGTTTTAATAACTACCATCAAGTCTCGTTGCATAATATATCTACTATTTGCTTCATCATGGAAACATTCAACATTTGAGCACATTTGTTTTAAAGGAGACATATGAAAAGGTTATATTTTGATTACAAAAGCTACAGTACGAAAACCATCTATAGCTAATGTGTGGAGATTTCAAGATTATTGGACTGTTACTTGGTGAACAGGTGGTTTCACAAATTATTCTTGTTTCTTATGTGAATGGGATGGCAGGTCTAGGTCAGAACACTGGGAAAATGAACAGTGGCCTCCTAGGACTAATTTAACACGAGCGAAAAAAATATATATAAAAAAGTGAACCTCTTATCGATCCCTCAAAAGTACTGTTACTATCTCTTCGTGTAAAATTAGGTTTAATGAAACAATTCGTGAAAACTCTAGATATATACAGTGAGTGCTGTAAATACAGCTGAGTTACATTTCCCTAATCATCCTATGAAAGAACTAAACTTGGCGTATTCGTTGGCCCACAAATTTGAAAATTAATGATGGACAGTCAGTTCGAGAATACTGTGATTAGAGAAGTGAAGGATATCCAGAATGATTTCAGAATTTATTTCTAATTTTTTATAAATAAAACAGACCCAATTTATGTTAACACAGTGAAAGTGATGTTACAAAATTTCAAACAGAATGGTTGCAAGATGAATGTCAAATACATCTTCATTTTCATCTAAATTATTTACCTGATAATTTAGGTTTTTTAGGAACAGGGTGAAATACTTCACGTGGATATAAAATTATGGAAATAAGGTATCAATGGAAGTGGAGTATTATCATGATGGCGGACTGTTGTTTGGTGTTAAAAAGTGACTGCTCTGAACTACATGCGAGAAGGTCAAACAGGAGAAACTTTGAAGTGTAATATTGAAGTAAGACTATGAATGTGCTTTTAATTATTATTAATGATGCATTAGTGGCAAATAATAAATTGTACTTATGGCCTAAATTTTCATATAAAATTTTAGTTGAAAATAATGTTGATTACATTTCATAAAGCTTTAATTTCATTTCTGCTAGTAATAAATAGTTTGAAAACCTGATGTGATGGGGGAAAAGGGAGGTTATTTTCGAATTAAGCACAAAAATTTATTTAGGGTCACCCTTCAGATAGAAAAGAAATGTTTGGAAATTCATCACATTGTTATTTGCATGTATCATTATACTGAACGACAATTAAAACATTTATATAAAAGCTTTCATCGGTGACATGGAGACAAAGGTTATTACCATCATCTAACGGCAATAAAAGAACTGACACAAGAAAACGATAGTGCAGCATGAAAGTACAAGTTTTAAGTGTATTAAAGAATGGCAAAGCAAAAGAGTTTTAATTTTCATCATATTTCTATGTACATGTTTTATTTTTGCGCCTAAATTCAAGGAAATCTTGCTTTAATTGTTCTCTGCTAGTGAGAACGAACAGTTAGTTTATAATATTACCCTTGGGCATTTCCGTCACATTTTAGGAAGGTAAGCAAGCCACTGTCGATTGAGTGGCTAGAATTATTCTATAGGAATAGAGGAGGTTACCCCTGGTAGAGCAGAACTGTAACTTGGCACCTGCTTATTAGAAAAGTAGCTACTAAACTTTCTCTTTTATGGTGAAGCACAGAAGGCAGAAACACCAGTGGTGGACGATCCTTCTTCGTGTGTTTGTTCTTCACTCTCCCAATTTGGTCCCTGTTTCCCTTCCACTTCCACTGCACCATCAGACATTTAAAACTGTTCCCCATTTTCACTATATGAATCATCTTCTAAATTAATTATGACTCTATCACTAATCTCATCTATTAATCCATCTCTCTCTCTCTCTCTCTCTCTCTCTCTCTCTCTCTCTCTCTCTCTCTCTCTCTCTCTCTCTCAATAAAAGCGTCCTATCTTTTCTATGTGTTCACAAGTTTGCCGCCAGTCACCTTATCTAGAGCACTATCAAACAACAGTTTTACGTCACTATGTTTAAATAATAAATTGTGTTTTGAGACCTTTTTTTTCTGCACCCATATAAGTTCTATAATATTTAAATTGAAAAATATGGTTGCTATAGTGCGATCGTGCAGTTGTGCTATGGGATTCATTTCAGAAATTTTGAGACTTATTGTTTTCAGTTTTTGTACTTCATACAATGCAGCTTTGATGGAATGCGGATCAAAGTCATTATTGTCACGGAACTATAATTGCATTACTGGTTTAAGTGATGATGATATCGGAGCTTTGTTGATTTATGTTGGATGATAAGATGTGTTATCAATAACTATAGCACTATTGGCGAAAATATTAGGTTATGATTGATTAATAAACCGTTTTAATTGTTTCTGTATCAATTTATTCATGATACCCAGCAAAATACCCAGCGTATAGTATTATAAAACGCTGTTCTTTTCCTATTAAAGTGCTTAGTGGAGAACCAAAATTATTCTCTTCTATTTTCTATAACTTATTTTTCGTAGGATTAATGTTAATTCGTGTTTCACCTAAATAAATAATAGAATCACTGAAAGTTCTTATCTCTTTCATGTTTCTTGGAAACGTGAATCTTTTTGCTACAACTTCTGGCAGTTCCATCAGAAATTTTACCCCACGTGAGTTCTTTACTAATCCGAATTTTAATTTAGGCAATACTTCTGCTAACTCCATAAACCCCCGTTGAGGATATTTTTCTTTTAAAACTTTGTTTATGTCTTTTAAGTTGGGCAGAATATCAACCCGAAAGACTGAATAAACAGACTGCCTTCTAGCAGCTGCACAGGAAGAGTTTATCGCTGTTTTTGTGGGCTTTATATTTTGACGCTTTTTACTAGGAGTCTCTATAAAACTACCACTTATTTTGTTCCCTGAGTACGCTTTTCACACTGTGAGATGAAACACCTGTAGCCGCAGCAGTTCTTTGAATTATGCCCGACACGAAAAATAGTTGGCTTTCCGCCTTTTGGGACGTAGGTACATGTCTGTAAAAATTTATGAACATTAACCCCAATCTCCCTACAATCTGATTTTATAGCTTCTCCTTTTCTTTCCACGCCTCCTGGAACTAACAGAAACACTAGGATAATTCCCGGCATTGTGTTTAAAACGATCACAAAACTGTCAAATTCTACAAATATTTTGCACTCTTACATCCTATACTTCATTTGCAAGGATTGTAACACTACTTATGGCTGCTTACTCCAGTAGCACTGCAGGTAATTAGAGAACACAATAGGACTTTAAAAGAAACTGAACATTTAAAGGAAAGGAACCCAAGGGTTTTCCACGGCCCATGTTAATCAAAGATAGAAAAAGTGCCAATTTACAGCTTCGGTACTATAGTTTGTTGGTACCGGCTTAGACAACTGCATCCCATTAATATCGACCATTATTTATACATATTAGTATACAACTTATCTTAGATACGGCTTTTACACGGGTTCGATAATCCCTGTTCCCTTTTTGAAGTTAGATCTTGTAAACGTGGTATAGTTGGTTGTTCTTGCAGGGGTGGTGCATATTATGAAATATGTGTATACTTTTACACGTATACGTGTGTCATTTACGCATAAAACTCTTATTATTGCATTGCATAAAATTCTTCAGGTGAAATTCGATCCCTGAACTTCTTCTTGGGAAACCCCTCCGCCTTAACCATTATAGGCATAATTACTGTTGATAAAGTAGCTACGTAACACGAAATCTTAAGGTTATCATTCTTAACGAAAATGTTTTCCTACACCTCCTCCTCTTTCTCCTCTTCCTGTTCCTCCTCCTCTTCTTCTTATTGTTATTATTAGATGTTATTCTATATCGCATTAAGAAAATATTGCAAAAATATTCATGTTATAACCATTATAATACTGTACGAATTATAGAATTAATAGCATACAAACGGTATGTCACATAGATCGACGCAACAATTAAGGCTAAATATTAAAGCACTGCTCGTTAGCAATCCCAAAGGATATTTAAAAGGATAACTGAAACTAAGTCTCCTATGCAATTCAATGATAAAGAATTTTACCGTCCTTGGATTGCCTATTCGAACAAGGTGGATAGATTGATAAACATCGTCTACCGCATTTTAATTATTTCACTTAAAGGAGATGAGGGTTATGAGTACATAATACATATTTTTTATATTATTACTGGCTTTTGTGAAAATGTTGTGTAACAGACCTTTATAAACTTAATTTTTCAACAGGTTCTGCTTACAGAAGTTTGGTTAATGAATACCTACTTAAGGAGATGTGTATCAAGTAAGATGTTTCTGAGTAAGATATTATTATTCGAGATGCTTTGAAGCTTTTTGTCCTCGAGTGTTTTTGTGCATTCATTTCATAATTTTAAACATTATCTAGTACATTAGTAATTAGAGAAAGTATTGCATTAATATAAAAAACTAAAATGCTTTTTCTTTTCATTGAGGGGACTCTGATGCGGTAGTGGATCTGTTTATTAGGAAATGAGTGAATGAGAGTGCATATGAGTCACCCATGCTGTTATATCTAATGCTCATTGCAGTAAATGCAGGGAAAGGTCGCCCGCCTCGGTAGCATGGTGGTAGCGTGTCTGCCTCACGTTCAAGAGGTCCCGAGTTCGAATCTCGGTCAGGGTGAGTTAACTGGATAAGGTTTTTTTTCCCACAGTTTTCGCTTATCCTGAAAGACAAATGTCGGTAACTATAAGTTCTATGGACACTGGGCTCATTTGAGCATCATTTCACCCATTCCTTTCATCGTTCTAAATGACTTAACGTTGTAGGACGTAACAAAATGCAATTGGTATTATGTATGGGTGAGTTATGTGACAAAACATGTATTTTAAACGAACCTTTCATCCTTGTCATACTCGGAAGGGGAGCATATACACCGTGCGGACAGCAAAAGTCATTACGTTATACGTTCCTCTAGCTTGCCTTCTTGTCCTGGGCAAACGGTACATATACTGTTCTCAAATGTGAAGTCATTCGTTTTTTATTTATGTACCTATAGAAACTAGAGAAAGTATTTACTTAAATAATTCGAAGTCAATATTAAGAGGATATTCGCGTTTTGGGGTATCCTGAATATAAAATATGTTTAAAAAAACGTTCGCTCTCTCTCTCTCTCTTTCTCTGTGTGTGTGAGAGAGAGAGAGTATGCAACAGCATGACTCGAAACGAATGTGGGTTAAATACCATACTTGTTATTTACATTCAATATTCACCAAGGATGAGTAGCGAAGACTACCAAGAAATCTCCTCACTCGTATTGTTTTTATGAAACAGTTTTTGAAAGTTTTAATGTTTAGAAAAACAACTAACGATTTTGATTAAAATATCATATGTTTGAGGCTGTTTCATGGCAAATGAAATTTATCTCTTGAATTAACTCCGAACATCCTCATTAGTCCTCTTCGTTACTCGGAAAGTGTAAGAGATAGACAAAGTCGCACTTAAAAAATAGAGCTCGTTAAAGCATACAATTTGTATAACATAATGTTTCATAGTGAACTATTTGCACAATATTAACATTTGTTTCAATTTTCCAATACTTATACTTCAGTCAAACGTGAATTCGTATTTTGTGTGCTAGACATGTAATGAGAATGAAATTCCAAATCCATGATATTGCAACCAGCTCTTAAAGCATTTGTCTTTCACTTAAAGCTACTGTGTTCTCATATTCCCGTTTACCTATAAAGAAATCATGATTAAACAATTCCTGTACAAGATTATCTCAACTATCATTTAGTAGGTGGAAGAAAAAGCATTTTAGTAACAGAGATTAGAGAACGTCATAAGAGTGCACACATCTGATTTTTCGATATATACCCTCTTTGAGAAAAAAGGGCCCTCTGGAAGAGTGTATTATTATTATTATTATTATTATTATTATTATTATTATTATTATTATTATTATTATTATTATTATTATTATTATTATTATTATTATTATTATTATTATTATTATTATTATTATTATTATTATTATTATTATTATTATTATTATTATTATTATTATTATTATTATTATTATTATTATTATTATTATTATTATTATTATTATTATTATTATTATTATTATTATTATTATTATTATTATTATTATTATTATTATTATTATTATTATTATTATTATTATTATTATTATTATTATTATTATTATTATTATTATTATTATTATTATTATTATTATTATTATTATTATTATTATTATTATTATTATTATTATTATTATTATTATTATTATTATTATTATTATTATTATTATTATTATTATTATTATTATTATTATTATTATTATTATTATTATTATTATTATTATTATTATTATTATTATTATTATTATTATTATTATTATTATTATTATTATTATTATTATTATTATTATTATTATTATTATTATTATTATTATTATTATTATTATTATTATTATTATTATTATTATTATTATTATTATTATTATTATTATTATTATTATTATTATTATTATTATTATTATTATTATTATTATTATTATTATTATTATTATTATTATTATTATTATTATTATTATTATTATTATTATTATTATTATTATTATTATTATTATTATTATTATTATTATTATTATTCAAGAAAAAGAAGGCATTGGTATTTAAGTAACAATAATGAAAATAAACACGCGTATCAGAGATTGGAACTCCTGCAGACCTACTTACGAGACACAGGCGTTTTTCCGTTCGGCTACCATGCATACGACCAAGTCACACCAGGCGTCTCTCTTATCTATCGCGTAGCTTTGAAATGAAGCCGGAGCGTATATTGGCAAAATTAATTGTTCTTTCACTCTAAGCCGTGTGTAGGACAAAGTATGGAAAGGTAGAGTCCGACTGAAAACTTCAATGACATAACCAAGATTCAAATCATTGAACTTTTCAGTTTGGCTCTACCTTTCCAAAGCGCAAATTGTGAACGCAGCATGAGCGAACGCTTCGGATGTTATCCGAATCGAAATTTGTTTCAGATAGTTGGCTCATTTTGTTTTGTCTAAGGCTGTATATGTGCGAGCGTGTCGGTTAAATATCAAACTTTGTATTTGAAAATTTCTGAGAATGTCGTCAGACGTTCTCTTCACTCGGAATGACTTATGTACTTGTCAACCGTAAGGGACAGACAAATTCTATTACACAAAAAGCATAGTTATGGCTAAAATGCAAATATTATTTGAATATATTTTTGGTGGAGTGAAACAGTACGGAAATGTTGCGTGTTATTTGTTTGAATTTTCTAATACATATACTTTTCTTTAGTCAGTCTGAGTGGCACGATTTATTTTACACTGGTCTACTGATCTGCAGGTCGTGGGTTGGAATCTCACCCAAGCTGATTTTAGGCGTGCTTAAAAGCAAGAGCTTCATGGCAGTGGATGTACTGACATGTAAATGAACTCCAGTGGGACGAAATTCAGACACACCGGCGGCGTTGATATGATGCAGGAAGTCGAAAGTGTCGTAATCAGAAAAAAATATTTATTTTTATTTTTTTTTCTTATAGAAAATCGTTATTTGTGTTTTATGTCCTGGATAGAACGTAATTTCAAAATGACTAGCAACTATCTCTTTAAAGATTTGGCGCATTTTCACTGCCTACTGTATTGCCATATTCCCTTGCACCTACAAGAAAATAAGTGATGAGTCAGTTTATGAAACGTTTATTTTTATTAGTATGAAGTAGAGGAATAAGTATTTGTAAAAACAGTGCACAAATGTAAAGAAGCTCATTTGAGTGCAAAACATGGCTTTTCTTTTTCGTTTCATTTGATAGGATATCAAACAGGATATGACAGGCGAAGAGAGTGCATGTGGCGGTATATTTCATTATGTGCAATTAACCTTTTTTTCCACCTAGTACTTCAAAGCAATAGATATTTCTGATCCAACTAGTAAAGGTAGGGTTTAATGTTAGAATAAAAATGTTTGCGAATCGAGGCCATAGGCCAAATGCAACAATCCTACTAGCAAAATAAAACCAATTTTAACATGTGTGATCATTAGGGCCCAGATATTTAGCCAAAAATGTGTGAAGTTAGTTGTGCACGACGTACAGATGGTCAACTGAGTTAGTCATTAACTCGTGCTGTTGGTAAATGGAGAAAAAGAAAGGAAAATGTGCCTTCAGCGTCTAACGTTATTGCAGAGAGACACTGTTTTTGTCATGATCTTTACAACATGATGGTGGGAGTAAACATCCCCTTCTGCAGGGACGTATTTAAGGGGCGGTCCAGGGGATCCGGACCCCCCAAACGAATTATCATTTCAAACTTTTAATAAATATTTGAAGTAAAACTTAGTTTAAAATAAATAAAAAAGAGACAAACGAAACGTTACTGCACAGCAGCTGTAGAACTCGTTAAAATTGCACAAATAATGTATTGCTAATGCTCACTTTCTTCTCGGGCAACAAGCCAGGTGAAAAGACGATTAGATATATTAGGAGAATTAAGGAGGCTTTGGCGAATTCCTCTGAAAGGAGCACGCTTAATCGTGATGCTGAATTTCAGTTCAGCTCCTCTTGGAAACCAGCTTTAAAACTGGAAATCCGTCGATTTAAGAAGCAAAGATCAATACAGCTTGATCATCAAGTTAAGTAGTTACGTTTCTTTGACACAATTAATTTTCTATACTCACGCCATCTCCTGACCTGTCATTTAATTGACTGAAAACAGACTTTTGTTCAGTGATGCGAATTTTGATAGTGTTTTGTCTTTGTTTATGTTGGTGTTATATCCAGTGTTTCATTTGTGGTTATAACATTTTATAAATATCCTGATGATGGGAGAGATGCACACTCCCGAAACGTTGTTATCTAATCGTATTTTCACTTGACTTGCTGCCCGAGAAGAAAGTGAGCACATTCGTCGTTAGGAAAGCTTCAGGTCTTATTTTAATGTATTACAAAGTTAACCAATTCTGATATATTATAAATTGTTAATTAGAATTCCCAGATACTTACTCAAATGTATGTAATTTTTAACTTCTAAGTTCCTATTCCCTTTTTTCATTCAAGGAGAACTAATACTTCTAATGCATCAATCAGTAGTTCACTTTTTAAATATCTGATTACTGCTTGTATTACTTTATCCCAGCTTTAAGAACAAAAAATGTGCAATGTGCAAGGCCTTTCTACAGACTTTATCCAAAGAAACAAGACAAAAACAAACTTTTCTAAGAACAATTTGTAGAAGCTTGGTGGAGAGTCATTTGAATATAATATATTACATGAGTTTTTAGTTTTTACTAACATGATAAAAGCACATCCCTGATTAATTAATAAAAGGAAACAATTCAACGTAGATTATTTGAACCCCCCCCCCTCCGGAAATTGACTTCTAAATACGTGTCTGCCTTCATTTCAAGCAGTTTTTAGAAAAATATATAGGAAAAGTACGCAAGGAATAGCTAAAGCTGTGCCACGAAGACGCACTTCAGGATATTAGAAACTCCGTGTCCGACAACAAATTATGGGTTTCCATAGACGAAACGGACTGTACCGCATGTAATTGTTGGTGCACTGAGTACATTGAGGCATATGAACAGATATTATGTAGTATTGTGTAGTGGGCTTTTTAATGGTGATGATGTGGGACGGGATTATCCTCACCTGCACTCCTCCCGCGTTGCGACTGGGATCGTGGGTTCCATTCAGCTCTCCGGGAAGAAAATGACGAAAAAACCACCCGTTGCAGATTCTTCTCGGATCAATCTGGCACTCAGATGTAACGATGTATCTAAAATATTCTGTGTAGCTTCAGTCGTTACCTGAGAAACCTTTCCTCACGCGTGGTCGCAAGCGAATGAATCATTTGGTTAGGTAAACACAGAAATAAATAAATTTTATTTAATTTATAAAACTCCAAACTTGTAATTTAATTGCGCTACCTTATGCCATTTTATACAACACTTTACATATGAATAATATTTCCTCGATATAATTTTCTGGAAGTCTGTGTTAGCTACTTATAATATTCCACAATCCAGAACACGCCTGTTCTCTTCGACTTTACACAATCGAAAGACGCTTTCTTTCCTACCTGTTTTACCAAAATTATTGATTTTTCACTCACTCGTTGCCATCAGTACCAATCAAACTTAATTTTTACTGGTCAACGTCACACATTACGTAATCTCATTTTTAAAACTACCAATCATAAAAATATGAACATTATTTCATTTAGATGTAGCATCATCTCATGACCTAGTGAATTTTAACAATTTATTTTCTTGCTTATTCTAACATGTCCATATTGATTCCTAAACCACATATTTAAACATATTTAAATATTTTTCAATTCTCTCGGGGCCCAAATGACCTTGTTGTCGACGGGCCCTTAAACACCACACACTCACTCACTTTTCAATTCTCGGGGCCTAAACCAAAACAACCGTTACAATTGTCACAAGGAATTGGTTTTTCATTTTCTGTGCACATTGTAAATATTAATTATTCTTTTGTTTACATTCATATATCTGGTAAAGATAAACTTGTTTGTATAATTTATGAGTACCTAAATGTGCAATATATTTTATGATACTGTGTACGTCGTGTGACTACGTTTGATAGATTACCGTAGTCCGTGACCTTGGATGTATGAGTACGTGCGCAAGTGCACTCCCTCCACTATGTTTACGAGACGCAGGTAGTATATAGCCCTGTCACTACTAACCTGTTGTATTGTTTATTTCTTTGGCTAAACTTCCGGGCCCTAGAGATTACGCTGCACAGTCTTATCACAGATTGTGTCACATCTGTTGAGATTGGCTGTACTTCATGCCTCTGCATGCCTGCACAGTCCTCTGTTGTGCTTTCAGTGCTGAGTCATTGAGAGTTCAACTGCTGAAGAAGAAGGTTGTTTGTGTTGGTTGTCACACTGGAATAGGGCGATTACGAAAATTGTGTAGCTATAGTAGTCTTGCACAAGGTAGGCAAATCGCCAGGTGAGATCTTCAAACTTCTCCAAAATTTGAAAACAAGCAAGAGGTTTGTGTACCGCACTGTAGCGCTTCCATAAGACTGGAGCTGTGAAACACCGCCACAGGCAAGAAAGATCGCGCATTGTGCGCACTCTGGAGTTGTTGAAAGCAGTGGCGGCTCGCATAAGAAGAAATCCTGTGTGGAGACAGACAGCGACGGCTCAGGAACTATAAATTTCTAAAATGTCTATATCGCGCATACTGCACAGTGACCTGGCTCTGTGTGCCTACAAATGGCAGAAATGGCACCTCCTCACAAGTGTGCTAAAGCACCAGAGGCTCTAAAAATCAAAACGGTTATTGCAGAGTTACGCAACAAATGGTCACAGAAGAATCCTTTTCACTGATGAAAAAATGTTCAGTGCTGAGGAGGCTTTCAATGACCAAAATGATCGGGTACACGCCAGATCATCAAAAGAAGCTGCTGAAAAGGCTCAAAAGGACCAGAGGGGCCATCATCCTGCATCTGTCATGGCTTGGTGGGGTGTGTGCTACGAAGGAAGCACGAAGTTGCATTTCTTCGAAATATGTGTGAAAACACAGGCCAAAGTGTACCAGGAGACAGCGCTGGAGAGAGTGGCCAAGCATCTCAGCAACACCATCATCCACAGGCAAAGCTGGAGCTTCTAACAAGATACAGCCCCAGCCCTTAAGGCAAGGAGAACTAAAGAATGGCCAAGCATCTCAGCAACACCATCATCCACAGGCAAAGCTGGAGCTTCTAACAAGATACAGCCCCAGCCCTTAAGGCAAGGAGAACTTAAGAATGTCAATGTTCCGTCTTTATTTGGGCCTCAGATTGGCCTTCTGCAATTTCAGACTTGAACCTCCTGGACTACAAGTTGTGGTCTAAGCTTCAGGAAATGGCTTGTAAGAAGATACATCTTAGTATTGAAAGTTTGAAGCGTTTTCTTATGAAAGCAGTAGCAGATTTACTATTTGAAACGTTTCGTAATTCAATATATGAGTGGCCAGAAAAACTTAAGGCCTGTGTGCATGCCAGAGGTGGCCATTTTGAACCATTATATGTGAACTTGATTCCTCATGCATATGTGTAACCAATATCATCAGGATATTAAAATATCTCAAATCCTTTATTGTAAATTTATTGAAAATTTCGTGAATGTATTTATGGTAAGACTATGTATTTTTAGACAACACAGAAATTAGTAAAATAATAAAATAATACATTAATTCTAGGCCTAAAATAACTAAGCGAAATTGTGTCTAGAGCAACTTTAACAAACGTGTACAGCGAGAATGTAAATCCTTTGTTGATTCGCTAGCAGTACTTACCTTACATCAGTCAATGAAGTGATTACCTACATGTTATACTTAACTGTTTCTAGAAATTTTATGTACCGCAGCTTCCATGAACTTCTCCGGACCTTGGAATTAAATTTCATCCATAATAGTACCCATGCGTTCACAGCTGCTGCCAATTCATCATTATTCATTTCATAGATAAAAGAATAATGTTTATAATAGGATAAAAAGGTACAAGCGGGGTAGGAACAGGTCAATGGGAGATCGCATTACCATAATTTCAAATGTTATGACTTGACTTCTGAAAAGATACTGCGACCACCATGAGATAAAGTACAAGTTTTGAACATGCCTTGTGCCAAAAGTTCTACCTTTTATTTCAAACTATAAAAAACTATATTTAGTCAATTCCTTATAATTCAATTTTACGCTATATGAGAAATATGAACATTTTAGTCATTTTTAAGGACGATTTGAGATACACTAGCAAAAAGGGAAGGTAAAAGAAAGACGGGGGAAAGAAGGCGTGTGTGCATCACATATTTTATGTTGGATGTATTTTCTTCCAGCTGCTCCATAATTGACCTGCGGCAACTTTATCTCCGTGTATGCGTGGGTGGGTGTGAGGATAAATAACACCAATTGTTTTATGCATGTTTTTATGTTATGTCTTATAAATTTATTAATGTCGTTACTGTATTAGTACACTTCAGACCGTACACTGTGCCGTCCAGGCAACTTCTTCACAACTGACGTTTTGGGCTATATCCTATGTTTTTTATTTTATTTTTGGAATAATTTTTATTTTTATATTTTGTTGTTTTGTGAGAGTGTCCTTTTTGTTACTATTCATGTATACTTTTGTGTGGTTTGTATGGTGGAGTTCAGTTGGTAAGGTCAGTTATTTTCGCATTAATTTGTTGTGTTAAAAGTACTTATATTTTATTTGTAACTTTCAATTACAAGTAGGAATAACCTCAAATTGCGTGATGTAAGGCTGTATGGAGCTGATGAGGCCAGGTTTTATCAGCTTCCAACTTCTGTGTCACATTTCCGGAATTAACTATCCAGTGTAGCCTTCCTTTTACCAACTAAATGTCACAGCGTTGGAAGGAGAACCAGTTTAGCTGAATGATATATTTAATAGAGGCTAGTAATTATCTATTTAAAGTTAGTTGTTGATTCTTTGAGGTTATATAATTGAAATGTTTGACAATTTTAACACTCGAAATTATAACTATGGGATATCTGTTAGGTTCTGATGTCCAACTTTACAGTTAAAAATAACCATTTCCGTAACAATAGTGCAAAGCATACGTTGCCGTGAGTTACAAAAATGCTAAAGGGAAGGTTCATTGGCGATGACTGCTATGTTGATATAACCCAAGTACGGACTTTGAGCACTACAACTGTTCACAATCTATCACAACAAATACTTACGTAAGATAGTAAAACACGAATTAACAGATGTTACTTTTAGAAATAAGTGATGTTTCTTTAAGCTCTACGTACCTGCCTTACCCTTACCATTTAATATTGCTATGCCTAAACTTAAATCAACTAATTCGTATTTGAAACACAAGTTTTACTCTCTGAGGCTTGTTGAAACGTAATAATTGGATTCCTCTATCTAATTTTCAGAACTATGCTTACATAACTGCAATGTTAGGAACCACACCTTCCTGAACTTAACCTGATTTCCAGGTATCTGATCCTCAAGTTTATGGCATTGTTTTTGACTGGATTCTCCAGAACCCTCCTTATCTTAACTACAATAGCCTATTTGCTCTTTCTTGAACTTTTAAATTGTATCGATAATAACTTAATGTCACTCCATGCTTCTACACTGTGAATTGTTTTTAAGGCAGGGAAATTATTTATTACAACTGTTTATCCACCTCCCTAATTGTTTTTACTTTCTCTACTAAATACTAACAGCAAGCAGGGAAATTATTGCATTCCACTCAAAGATTTCATAGTAAGATTTCAGTGGAAATCACGTTTTGAGGCCCCCTGAATCCAAAACTGAAAAGCGCTTTTAAAAAACAGCCAGTGTGTGTGTATCTGTATGCGTGTGACTTTTAACAGCATAGCTCCAAAACAAAAAGTCACCTAAATACCATGTGTTTAATAGATTCGTATTTAAGTTTTCAAGGCTGCGACACAAAGATTTAAAAAAATCACCCAACTCGGATTGTACTTCAAATGGAAAATGTTTCGAAAATTTTGATTTTCTCAAAAAAAGAGTCTCTAACAAATTTGATTAAAATACCAAATGTATAAGATAGTTTCATGACAGACGAAATACATATCTTGAATTTTCTAAGAATGTCTTCTACACTCTGGATAAATTTTTCATAGCTCGGAAACTATAAAATATACAACAAATTTTATAACACAAAAATGCAGATCTCTTTAAAATGGACAATCTATGTCTGGCATTCTATTTTTGCGTGGAGTGAAACATTTCGGAGGTATTCCTTGTTGTTTGCATGAAATTCTAATATTTATACTTTTGATCAAATGATCAACCCTGAACCATTGTTTTAACTCTTGTCCACGCAAACAGAACAGGTTTTCGAAGACTTCACATAGTGACCAGCCCTATGAAGAGTTGACTAACGCTTAAAGCTACTGCAATTGCTATTTGCAATTACAAGAAAGTTTGCAATAAGACAACGTTCGTCTCGATTAACAAGAATTTGATAGAGGAATAAACATTTCAAGGAAAAGTTTGCACAGAAAGCTCAGAGGTGCCACATCCGTGTCGCTTAATTTCTGTGTGTGTTTGCTTCAATTCTTGACGAATGCTACTCTCTGCATTAATGTTTCAATACTGTCAAACTAAACAGTCAGGAAATTGATTGTTCTTTTACTCTAGCCGTGTGTAGGACGTAGTATGGAAATATAGAATTAGATGAAAAATTCAATGCCATGGCCGGGACTTAAAACACGGATCTTCCGACCTCCGTCCGGCTGCTCTTAACCATTGATCTATCATGGCCAATGTGACAGCACAACACTAAATTCCCCAGCTGAATCGTGGTTTTCCTGGTAAACCACAAGTAGTTCTCATAAACACACGAGACAACTCCCTTAATGGGGACTTACTATGCTGTAAGTACTTTAAGGCCCGCGCTTTATAGTTTGGATCATTATTAGGTCAATTAATGGAAATTAATTGTTCTCTCACACTAGCCGTATGTAGGACGAAGTATGGAAAGTTCAAATCCCGGCTATAGTATTACATTTTTCATCTGACTCTACCTTTCCAAATCACGTCAGCGTTCCAGTTAGCTTGGAATTCCTCTGCCCTATTAAAAAAACTATAGGGATACCTCAATTGGCTTAAAGTTTGGTGAATTGGAGGTAGAGTAAGTGGTTTCGCTTCTGTCCCAACTTCCACGGAACTGTGAAAGGGTTGTTGAATAGCTCAGAAAATGACGTTCCGTATTACATTACCGTCCAAGTCGTCAATTTATGTGCTTCAAATACTTTGAGTCAGCTTCAAAATACAGGCATTATATTCTTAGGCGGTGCAAACTTGCCAATTTAGTAAACTGTGTTCATGCGACTTTTTCATGTGTTTTGAAAATAACTATTTATTACCTTTAATGCAAGCATTTCCATTTAAAGGTGATGCATACTAGATGTAAATGAATAAAATGTTTTGTGATGCCAATATTTTCTTGTTACCTTGTTATAATAGTACTGACAAGTTATATTTTTGCCGGAAAACACAGTTTCTACTTACACTAAAGGACTCTGAGGAAATGAAGGATTCGTATTAGTTAAGGTGTACAGGTTGTTTTGGAAACGACACCGAACGAATATAGCCATTTCGTAGTTTATAACTTTCTAATCCATACTCATTCTGGAGCGTTTTTATGCGGCTCTGTTGGCGGTAAAACCTATCTATATGTGTCACATAGAGGCTCAACAACTACTTCTATATATTCATTCGGTGTCGTTTCGAAACACCCTGTATACAAACATTAGTACCAGGAAATGTACAAAATTAATGTTAAAGCAATATCATTATGCGTATTGATATTTATTCTTGGAATAATAGGCATACATATAAGTTCATCAAGTTGGTGTTGATGACTTTTTGAACACACAGTACACAGAGATTTTCTTTAATGCTCATTAGCGGCTTGAAAGTGCTGGAATAGCAATGCATCCACAAAAGTTTTTAACATTAATAAACAATTAAAACATTAATTAGACAGCTTGATAACATCTTTTTTTCCATTAACATATAGTTTCACATGTTTAGCACATGGTGCTCAACACTTAAAAGTGTAGAGTTCAAAATACAGCTATTAATAATTTGTGTGAAAAATAGGAATGCCTTAAATAACAAAATGTGTTTTACATGAAAGTGTGAGTAAAATCACATTTAACATCGTTCAGAATTATCGTAATTTTGAGATCGTATTATTAATGTATCATTGCTTTAATATAGCTTTTATATCCGAAATATGAATTATCTGGGCATTCCTATTTCACGCACATACACACATATTTCAACAACTATAGCATGCGGAACATATGTTTAAAGTTTGAAGATTAACTTCAAATGTTTTAAACAAAGTTATGAACAGATATGACACAAGTAGTATTTTAACCACGGATAGCTGTCAACGTATGTTGGCACATATATCATATAATATCACTTTTCATTAGACATAAATCTTACATATAGCTTCAGTATAGGAACCGTTCTCGGCTCACGATAGCAGAAAATAGAGTTGTTAAGGAGTGACAGTATAGAGTTTCTTAGTTACTTTGCTTAAACGGTTACACGTATAAATTAAATATTAACTTCTCTTTCAGTTTGTACCACTTCTTCTTGAACATATCGTGAAGCAATTACCGGGCTTCCTCATTGCATTAGTCTTCGCGCGACAATTTTGGCACACCAAACTATACAAATAGTAAATGAGGAATAAATAGTTTTCAGATTGGTCTAACACAAAAAATAAAACAAGTGTAGGGATCAAAAATGGAATTTTAGCACAAACAGAGCATATTACGCATTTAATTATGTGGCACTGAACGTGGAAAGATAACTGAGGAATAAGCAATACTTTTAGTAAGAGCTTACGTTGATCACATTGGTCTATTGATGCCTATTGGCCTTGTTCTAGACGACAACGCCTTTGGTAAACAAACAACTTAAGTGGTGCCATCTGAGGAAATGCAAACTAACCTCGGACAGGCAATATAAGTAACATAGAATACTGTGAAGCGGACATGTCTTATACTTACCAGTCAGTACCAGTATTAGTATTCTATAGTCGAGAGCACGGGTGTAATTAGGACAATTTGCTGTCATTGGATGATACAAAAAGTTACTCTTAATGCTCCTTTTTGGCGGATTTATTGATAGTGCAGCTTTCAACTAACTGTAGCTGAAGTGTGGCAGGGGTAAGAAACAAAACTTCTTTTTAGGGAAATGATTGAAAATACAGCACTTAATACTAAGAGGACTGTCGCAGGTGTAATATTTTGTCTCCCTCTGTTTTAATATTATCTTACTTTGTTAAGTTACAGGAATGTTTGGCATTTGATACCGCGATGTCACCGCGAATACAAGCTTGTGAATGTTGAATGCGATTAACAGAGAATACAAGTAGAACCTCTTATAACTAATTTATAGAATAGGAATGAAAAAGAAATTATAATGGCTACAGAAATTGTGTGAATTATTATATATTGAACTTCATAAATAAAACTGTCACACTCTATCACAATATTATGCACATATGTTTCAATTTTTCTTTATTTTTGATACATTTTAAATGTTACAGTTCCGAAAATTGAAATCAGGTACACCACTGAAGTAAAATTTAATGATAATTATCCGTAAATAAAACATGGGTACAATAATGTTTTTGTATACTTTGAATATTTACTTGGATTTCAAATGGGAAGTGATTAATAATAATACTAATGATGATGATGGGATATAGTTTAAAAACAAATACTGCTGAATGTGAAACATTTGTAAAATTATTAATGTTGTACTTGCGAAAACTTGGATGCCTTAATACAAAGACCAACGAGATAATAATACGTATGTTGGTAATTTGGTTCTTATCACAGAAACATTCAGAAAATTAATAAATATAATTCGTCCATCTATATTTCCATACGAGGACTAGCATAGGACCCTTTTTTAATCGGAAAATAGTTTTAATTACTGAGGTACCCATTATAGGTACAATTAATCCATTTCGGATGAGTTTGGAATTGAATTGGAATAAAAAATGCTATTAAAAAGATGCAGTTTACATTGAAAGAACTATTCCGGTTATTTTAATGTGACTTGATGAGGGGCGTCCGAATGGAGAGGCTAAAAAAGCAATGACTGAAACACACTTAGTGGTATGGTCTCGTTTGTAGATTTACCCATTTGAAGAGCATATCAACTAAACCACTGCACACGGTAAACTGTTGAAAGGGTTTAATGGATCACTATAACCAACAACCATTTTGAAAGTATTTATAGGACGTAAAAGCAAACAGGATCGCATAAAGGATAACATACAGTCAGGACTAATCTCTGTAAAGAACTAACTTTTAGGTCAATCACTTTGGTGTGTTAAGCGCTGGAGTACAGGGAGACTTACTCAGAAATTTCACCTGCAGCAAAACTAGTGTTCTGTAACTACGTCCTATGACCAAACGTATGCAGATTGGGCGGAGCATGCTCTTCAAGGATCGAGATGGAAACCGATTCTACGTGAACCATTTTGACAGAATTGCTTAAATGAAAGATATTGATCTGGTGATGATCTCGCTTATGTTTCTGAATAGGGAGATGATTATTTAATTGAAAATGCCATTCTACAAGCAATACCAATAATAGGCGTAGAGAATAGATCGAGAATGACAAATATTTATACTTATACGAAACTTTTCAGTGGAATGGTAGCGCTCAGATAGTTTTCTCTGCGATTTTGATTAATTATTGATCGGGATACAATAGTTTAAGTTATGTGTGTATTGAAGGAATTTCAATAGCATTATCAAAAATACAAAAATGTTTTAGAAGAGAAATGAGAAAAAGGACTGGGAGTCGGTCACTCTCTTCCCTGTAGAGACAAATCCTTTATCATTCAGAGCTACCTTCTACTGATAGTTATAGAATCTCTTTGTGAACAGGTTCTTATATTTTCAGGCTTAGTGGTGAGAATTTCTGGTTCTTTCTTCCAAGATTCGAAGTTCTGGAACTCCCATAAGGGCAAAGTTACAATCTCATGAGCTGTTGCTGCGGCTGTTGCCGAGGACCTTAGTACCCATATAACATAGCTATGACGTGATTATAGTGAAGTTACTCCGTATAGATATAAAAGAACTAGATCAGTTACAAGACAGAGAAAGAAAGATACATAAGTTCACGAAGCGGATTATTAGTCACTGTGTTTATACATGGAGTTTATTTACAAAGAGCTAAATCCTATGTTTTCTAAACAGGAAGTTAAAAATAAGTTATAAGTTAGTCATAAAGCTTCATTAAACTCATTTATACTATACATAAACAATTAAATATATACACAAATGAATAAAGTGTAATATACTTCTTGAGAATTGCCTTGTCTGCATGTACTTTCACCTGGGGCGTCCACTGTTAGGAGTGACACTCGCTAGGATGGTAAAACACTTTTTAATATCGTGAAGCGGTGGTTAAGTTACTCTTTCAGAATTTCATTCAAACCTCTTACCTTACCTTTATCACAATATCTATTGAACGTTATTGGTCAGATTTAACTGACGCATTCCTGTAAAACTCACCACGACCGAGATTCGGAACCTCTTAAACGCTACTCCCACATCACAGAGTTGGACTTGTGCTTGGTGTGCAATAATAACGAATTTATTCTGCGGGAATGTGTTTTTCAATTAAATTAAGAGAAAAAATGAGTGTTTATATGTTAATGAATTTTCCACTCTTTTCCATTTCAGTGATGGCAAACTGAAATATATTTTGAGAGTGCAAAATAATGTTAACTCCATAATTTCTAAACTTCTCTTAAAAAGCTTCAAGCTAGTGAGTTGCAAAGTGTGCTCCAAGGAGTACTTTGAAATCTGAAAGGTTTTGGAAAATGTAATTGGGAAAACGAAGTTCAATGCGATAGTTTATCTAAATAGGACAGGAGCAAATAAATATCCATTTTTGGCGTCTGTAATATTGATATTAAAGGATAATTCTGTAGTTTAAAAGTTTTTTATAAAGTGTAACAAAAGTTTTAAAAAATAATTATGTGTGCACACACATGACTTTTTCTACTCACTCCCAAACACATTATTTTTAAAATCTTCCATCCCTTACGTGGTAATCATAAGACAAACTTTTTATAGAAGGGATTGTATTACATATTTTGTTATAAATAGTTGTAATGAGCATAAGAGAGTACTTTAGACTTAAACGATAGAAAATCTTTTAAGATCTATTCGTTATGTGATGACTTTGAATCTCATTCTCTTTGCATGGCTTATATTATAGCTTCAGAGGGTTCCAAACCATGTATTTGAGGCTTACTGTGTACGAGATAGAGCAACATAAAAATCATAGATTTTACAAATGGATTACATTAAAATGTGGCTGTCGAATAGTTCAAATGTTTCATGCATTCCACTGAAATACGGAGAGGCAAGTTTTTGTTTTATTTTTGTTATTCTGCTGCCAGGAGACTGAACTAAGAAGATTGAGACAAAGTATTTCCCTGAAATTATTTTCAGCTCTTGAATGCCACAGAATATTACAAAGGAGGAACTTTTTAACAAGGCAAACAGATTATTTATTTATTTATTGAACAGCGTTCTAAGTGGTCTTTCGACATCAAAATGTGGTCCTAAGGCGAAGTAATATGCAGCAAACATCTGACAAAATCCTCTGTATGATGAGGAAGTTTGTTCGATCGCACCGCGGGCTTATTTCCCTTTATCACAATTCCGATGCAGGAATCATTTTCAAGCCATGATTCTGCTACACCCCAGTTCGATAATTCCACTCAATGCGCCCAGCCTCAAACAATGGACGTTCACGAGATACGTGACTGGCAGTAACATATCCTTTGCCAAGTCGTTAATTACAATAATACTTTAATGTAAACAATGACTGCAACAGTTTATACTTTTAAATTGGACACTAATTACTAATAGTATGTAGGAGAAATCTGTATTTTAATTTAGTTTAAGTCGCTTGAAGTTTACAGCCAGAGTGTGATTGCATTCATTAACTTTACAGATAGAGTTTTTATATTATTGTAGATTAAACAAAAGTAATAACATGCATTCCATCCCAAAACATCGAGATTTCTCCAGAAATTCATATCTTCAGTCCACCTAAACGAAACAAATTTTTATGAAAATGTCAGTGTGTGTGTGTCTGTCTGTGAACAGCATAACTCAAAATCTGAAAGTCGGTAAACCAGCAAACTTAGTTCAGCGTCTTCAATTATTGCGACAGGAAGATTTTCAAGCAAAATCCCCAACTCATGTACATTTAACATATAAAGCGTTACGATGTTTTTTTTTTTTTCCCCCTTCCAAAATAGGTGTGAAGATTTTGATTTAAATATTGAATATTTAAAATATTTTCATCTCAAATAAAATATAAATGTATAATGTATATTTTGGGCAGTAGCCTCTGAATTCCTCTTCATTCTGAATGACTTTTGATAACTGGTCAGCCTGCAAGGGATAGATAAAATTTTCGATTTATTTCAAACACTTCTTTTCCTGCAACTCATCTTTATTATTGATTTGGGCATTTAAGTACTTCACTTTTTCATGCAGTAAGTCACTATTACGTTTTGCTGTTATCTCTGTTTTATTCTCATGGCTATACAAAGAAAATGGAACCTTAAAGCCATCACATAGTGACCAATTTGCTAAAGATTCTACTGTATTTCCTTTACACCTGCTACATACATAACCAATAAAACCATTTCTGTAAATATCTCGAATTACATGAAGTAGGAAGAACAATAAAAATGTGTAAGAATAGTGTTGTGTATGTAGTATATAAAAAATTTAATGATATTATTTAGTGTTGCCAAGAAAGACTATAATAAACGTGTTCTGATGGTTAAAAAGTCTGAAATTTCTGCTAATATAATGTAGAATGTTAAATTTTTGCTCGTGTATAAATCATTCCAGTTGAACTTCTTCATTGAGAGAACCTTACTGGCAGTAAAGAAAGGAAAGTAGGTTTTAATAAGGTTTCTATCCAAAAATGTAATTTGTTGAACTCAGTAAAGCAATAAAAGTTCAGTAAAACTGTAGCTAGGCCCGCGGGTGCTCTGTCACATTCGTGAGTTGAGATGAGGTAGGAGTGACGTTAGCTGGTCATTAACTGTTCTTTCCCACAAGCGGTGTGTAGGTCAAGGTCGGAAAGGTAGAATCAGAACATTCATTCTACCAACCCAAATTATATATAGTCCAACTATAAGGGTCTAAATATATTATAAATAGAGTAAATTTAAACGTCTTCACAATGTCACGCATGGGACTCGAAAGTACCATTCCATTCATAACGTTTTGCTAAAGTGTTTCCGTTGTTCACGATGAAGTGGTTCATATTTATTTCTTTTGTCATTTTCTAGAACCATCGATAAGCAAAGTAACGTTTGAAGTAACCAAATTGTGCTGTATTTTCGTATACTTTTGGATTTTCTTGTATTTAATCAATGACGGCCAAAAGAGTACTATAATATCGTTTTCTTCTGTTTTGGCACAACACAATCATAAAGTTAGTGAAACTTCCATGTATACAATACAACAATGAAACAGAATACTTTATAGTGATGAGAATACATGGAGAAGGACTTTACAGCAGTCACTAGAGAAAAACGATTACACGACAAAGCTAAGCGCCAGTTAATATACTTAATGATGTGTATATCTCTGAAAAAAGAAACGTAGGCTTTAAATTAGCTCCTTTCTCTCAAAATCTGTGCAAACGGGCTATATCTCTGCTTAACAATTTGCAATATTAATCCAATGTGTTCAAGAATATTCCAATTTTGCAGTACCTAATATTCTTACTACAATTTTGAAAAGCTTAATTTATTAATTATTACTTTTCTACAAGCATTTTCACATTCAGTCTCGGAATGGCTCACTCATTATGTAAAATTACTTTCAAAAAGATTTTGACGTGATAAAAACTTTCGGGAAGCACCTTTGACAAAAGGCACTAGTCATATTTCGAAGATTACACGAATGAAGTGGAACCGCGAATTGAGTCAAACTTTGTTTAAATTCCTGTCTCTTATACGTAACCTATTCCATTCTCATTACAGCTCGGATATTTAATATATACGTACTTCTCTTTCCAGAATGTAGACAACATTATGTACGACAACAGTAAATACTGTATAGCAGCTGATTATACCCAGTACAAGTAGTAAGGTTTAATCAGCAAAGAATAGGGTGACCCAGTATAGCTCTTTTCTTGTTATCTTTCCTTCTGCTTGCTGCGGCTGATTCGCAACACTTCTAGTATCCTCCAGAGGGTGCGAAGTGACACTCCCTGGATCTAAAAACACCTTCATGCCACCGTGCAAGAGTTCCTCTTGAATACGGGCCTGGTCTTGGACGTGGCTCCATTAGCATGATTCATATAGCTGGGCAAAGATTGCCTACGGCGCCTAACAGCAGGGCTCAGATTGTAACGGACGTTGGCTTGGACCAGCAGCTCTTTGAATACCTGTACGATGTTTTCGTTTTCCTTGGCTGAGCACTCAACGTAACCACAGTCCCATTCCAAATCAGCCACGGGCTCTGCATCCTCCCTGCATATAACACGTTGAGTGGGTGGTAGATCTAACTTGTTGGCCACCACCACTATTGGTACATGTCCTCGAGCCTTCACAATCTGCAGCAAAAATAAATACATATATAAATAAAATAAAAACCAAAAAACTACATAAAAGTAATGACTAAACACTTAGTTATCACTAAGCACAGGCATCCTTAAATAGTTGGCTTCGAGTTGAGTACATTGTAACCAGAGGACAAGGGTCACTGACAGGCAGGTAAAGGCCGGTACAAGTATTATATACAAACGCCAAAATATTGTACGAGGGATGGGGGATGCTTTCTTACCGCGTCCTCCCAGTGACAGTACTACCTCATTTCTTCCCGTTCTGGCTCTTTTCACTGCAGAAGAATACAGCGTTTAAAACAAGAGGACAAATGTATACGAACTTTTCCGCTGCATTAACAACGTTTTATATCTTCTATTTAAATGTTAATATTTTAAGAGCCAACTCCAAAACTGGTATATTCTTAGTAGTTTCCCATGTACGTTCATCTGCTTTATCTTGAAACACAGAAATTAGAGAGATAGCGCATTATTGCCCGCGCTGTTGCAGGTAACACATGACTGTCTAATCTCACATCGCATCACTTCTATGTACTGTTTGTCTGATTTATCTTGAAATATGGTAATTAGAGAGGGGGGGGGGAGAACGCATTTTTGCCTGCATAGGTAACCCATGACTGCTTAATCCCACATCGCATCACTTACATGCAATATTCTGATTGATTTTGCATGATTATATTATAGCTATCCCTTTAATACTTTCAATAGCAGCGCTTTCAAGACTATTGGTAGATGGCGGTAGTATAGATATATCGTACATTCGGGATTTTGTGGAGAGCCAATTTCTTCTAAACTTATGATGGAGTTGTTTAACATATCAATTAATCTGTCTTTTCTCCAGTTCATTTTTCTACCCTTCATTGATTTGCGCCCATACTAGAACGATAGCATTCGTATCACAATGACACGAAGGTATTTAATTTAGCTATGGGGTCGATTGTATACAGTTTGAACTTATCTTTGTTTCTCTTAATTATCTCGTACAGCACCGGTTTTGATACCATATTTCACTGTCACTATAAAGCACTGTTTATAAATAAGTAAGCCCTGCACTGGTTGCAGCACCTGTCGCTGACTGACGGAGATTAGGCAGTCGCAGATAGCAGTGGCAATATGTTTACAAAACTTTTCACCACTCCCTTGTCACAGGGAGGGGTAGCACTAAGTATAGTTAATATAGCTCAATATAATTCAAGTAAGCATAGTCCAAGTTAAACCAGATGAACCTTAATCCACTCTTAAATAATATTAATAGATTTTAATCCATTGAACATTCTCTTGGCTTTGTTCAAACTGCTTGTTTGACAGCTTCACTTGTTCTTGTGTAGTTTAATAATACTAACAGAACGATCAATATTAGCCGATTTACGTTTTTTAACATTTTAATTTGATATTCGATCTCTCTACTTGTAATTGTAGATATTCAGACCATGTTACTGTATTATTTACGTACATGATGCCACTTTGAGATTTCTCTCTCTAACCAGAATTGCGTAGGGAATAAAATTGAGTATTTTTTCGGGATAATTCTGGAAAATGTTTTATAAATCGAATTTTGGGTGGCGGATATTGATAATAGGGTTCAAATGTACAAGAACATACCAGAAGTTTGGAAAACAAACATTGTTGTACCAATATATAAGAGAGGACGGAAATGTAATAATCCAGAAAATCATGGACGAATTTGTCCAGTGTAAATCTCAGGCAAAATTTACACTGGCACAATAGCTTCTAGACAACAGGAATGATTAGAAAACGAAAGGAAACGGGGTGGTTATCAGGTACGATTTAGGAAATGCAGAACACATGAAGACAATATAACGATAATTAAGGTTCTAGTAGCCAAGGATTTAAGAAATAATATATGACGAGTATAAATGTCATTTGTTGACTTTCAAAAGGTATTTGGTACAATTAGTATAGAAGCATTCGAATATCAAATGTGAGTTAAGGGGTTTAGCGAAGGGTTTCTTGGAAAAGCTCAAGTTTTATGATAGAACTGTGTTCTCCATTAACTTTTCAGGGTATGGCATTACGAAGATGGTAGAGCAGAAGGCAGTTTGAGACCAGGTTGTAAATTGTTTAATTTACTTATCGGTGACATCATGGAAGGAATTTTCAATTCTAATTCACAATACCCGACAATAGGTAAGGAAGAAGACCTGGGCGTCTATTTGCAGATGATCTGGTGGTAGATTATACCACAGTAACTGACCTATAAAGAGCTATAAATGAAAATAAACATATTATGTGTAGAATTTGAACTAAAGTTGTATGTTAGAAAGTAAACAATAGCAGTACTTAAAATAGGAGTAAGGGTAGATAAAGGATTAGAAATGGTTCCTAAGTGGAGAGTTAATGGAAGTGGTTAAAGAATTTGAATAATTGGGGATCAGGCTGCCAAGCTGTGGAGGATAGCAATCACAAGTAGGAATGCTATTGATAAGTACAGTAGACATGAGAGCTAATAGCGCATCTTTAAACAAAACTCCACACTTTCCACTAAAACTGTGGGAGATAATGCATAAAGCAGTAGTAGAAACAAAAATGTTATAAGGAGTGCGGGTCTTTGAAACGGATGGCAGAATATCAAAGTGATACATAGAAAGTTCGGTAGAGAGGTGTTGCAGGAAACCAGTGCTTTACAAAAACACAAGCATTCGCCGAGTTAGGAAGAGTAGAAAGAACAGGTTTCGTGAGGGAAAGAATTTTAAAATATTGGTGTAGCAGTTTAAAACTAGGAGAGTATATAGTTCCAAAGACTGCATGAGATATCAAATGGAAATAATGAAATTCAACTTGGTCAGGTGAAATACTAGAAAGTTTACAAAAATTTGAGTGAGAAGTTCTGGTAATGGGAGATCAAAACAGAATAGAATTTTGGAAAGATGTTGGGCAAGTAGCTGACGATGTAGAGAGATTTGGCCTTAGAGCGTTCCTCAAAATGACAAGGACCCTACAAACATACTGGGGGACAGAGAAATACATGGGTTACTATAAATTTGACAAAGCGATCAGGAGTATTGTTTTTATAAGTTTCAGAGAAATGTGTGTAGTGTTTAACGCCCGCTTTTACTACATACGGCATCGCAGGCGATGACACTGATGATACATGAGATGAAGATGGAGCACCGGTGGAATGAGATGGCGGGGGAAACCGGAGATCCCGGAGAAAACCCGCCCCAGCGCCGTGTTGTCCACCACAAATCTCACTTTGCGGTCGCCTGGGATCGAACCCGGGCCGCCTTGGTGAGAGCCAAGCGGTCTAACCACTGAGCCACGGCGCGGCCTAGTTTCAGAGAAGATAATGAAAGTGCAAGAAGTCAATTTCCACTCTTTGATCGGGGAAGAAAAAGATTGAAGAAAGGGAACATGGGAAGCAAAATGGGACAAATTACAACAGCCTAGATATTAACTGGTACCTAAGGGAAGAAAAAGAATTAAAGAAATTGGAGAATATTGAAGCAGAATAAGAGAAATGGATAAGCGTAGTCAAGAAACAGAACGAAAGATACAAAGAAATTGAAACGGTGATAACGCATTATACAAATAAGAAGGAGATCGAGTGTAATGGACACTAACATGGGTGTGTATGTTAGACCTATTAAGATTAGCTATGAAACAATATTTGTATTTTATATATTTTAACTAGGAAAGACGAAATAAATTATTCAATGAAATTCAACATAACCAATATGTCGTTTCATTATGTACATCGGTGTACAGTTATGAAGCTAGATAGGTTCGCGATAACTCGCGAGGCTCATATTCAGGAGATACCGGGTTCAATCTCTTGTGGTCTCTCATTCCAACCATGGGTTATCCGAGATATTTTCCTGGTCGGCTAGATGAATGCTGGAGTGGTATCTTCTACTACGATTCTCCTCTTAATTTCGTTTCGCTCTTTCATGTTACAGCATCATTCCGTCGGTCGACGGTGTGCAGATGGGGTACAGGCTTGCGATTTCGAACTTCTTCTAGACTCCACCAGGAGGTGGTCGTTCGAACGTCCACTGCGTAGTCGCGCTTTCCCGGTTTCCGCTGGAACGGACCTCTGAGCCATCCTCCGGCTCTTTGGGCGGGCCGCTGCCGTTTGCCTTCCCGCCGACAGTGTGGGTGATTGACGGGATTCGAACCGGGACTCCTGAATACAAGCATCACATGTTACAGCGGAACCATTTCGTTTTGTTTACAATTCTGTCATAACTTTAAGTTCCGTGCTTCAAGTTAATTATTATGACAAGGAATGATTATAATTAACTGTTTTTCCACACAAATTGTAAGCATACCAAAATTTAAAAGGTAGCATCAGACTGAAAAATGAAATTTCCTGTACGGAAAGTCAAATATCTGTGGTTTAAATTCTGGCTGTAGAATTGATCCTGCTTTAATGTAGCTCAACCTTTTTTAATCCTAGTATAGGTACTCACGACTTGTATGAACAAACAATTATCAAAATATTGGCATTTATTTTAGCGTAAGAAATGTTGCTACACCTGAAAACATTGAAAATATGTAAGAAAAGGGTGTAAATAATTACCTGATCTCTTAGACCAAAGAGTTGCTCCCAAGAATCAAAGTCATCAACGGCGAAGACCAGAATAAATGCGTCTGCCGAGGAAATAGAGAGAGCGCGCATGGCTGGGAACTGATAAGCTCCAGCTGTATCCAGGATATCAAGAATAAGGGCAGCTCCATCCTGAAGCTCGTACTCGCCACGATGTAGTTCTTCAATGGTCTCACGATAACGTTCTGGGAATGTGTCGTACAGGAACTGGGAGATGATGCAGGTCTTCCCCACTTTTGCTGCCCTAAAACAGTCAAATCAAAAGTGCAATAGATAAGAAACTTGCTCCAAACTTTACACCAGATAGGTCATAAACTAAAATTCTCTAATTGTCCCTATTTGATTGGAGAGTTAATTTCTATAGAAACTTTTAATGCTAAGCCATATCGCGGATTATGACTGAAACAATTGATGGCTTTACTACTGATTTTTTTGGACAGGCATACCTAAACTCTATGGAGGCTAAATCCTAGTTAATGAAAAATTCCCATATTTTGGATGGGAGTGGGACCCAGTTCCTCCTTATGAAATTACTTTAGCGTTTAATATGTGTTTTGATAAATATAATTTGTTTTGTCACTGCACCTTACTTTAATAGTCAGGGGAAATATTTATTGTAATCTAGTAAAGAACTCAACGACATTAAATGTTCTGTAGCTCCCTAAATTCAAAGAAAACACTTTTAGAGAAAGCTCCTTTTTTGCATCCGTGAATAATCTAGTTCAAAAAGGAAATATTATATAAATATCAAATTTCACATTTAAGTTATATATTCCAAAGGTGCAACATGAACATTTTCAATAAACTCTCTTCTTTATCTGCAAATATTTTGCTTTTGCTTCCATTAAAAGGCACTCCAACCATTTTTATTAAAATGTCGTCTACTTAATAAATTTACATAGCAGAGAAAGAATTTATTTAATAGTTCTGCTTCCTTCAAATGAAGTCTGCTGTACACAATAGTACAAAATATTATACCTATGGGCAAAAATAATTTATACTAAAACAGAATAAAATGTGCATGAACAGGCATATGGGATATCAAATTATTGAATAATTTCTGACATATACTTAAAGTCATAAATAAAAACAAATTAAAATTAAAACGTCTTTTCTCCCAAACATGGACATCTCATTGTACAAAGCATTGATATATTAAATTCTGTGTAGATTATTTTTTAAACCAGGGTAATGTTCACAAATGATAAATGTACTTTTTTTATAAAATTTTGTGTAAAATTGCATTAAACTTTGGAGATGGTTCCTCTGGCTCCTTTCATAATACTACAACTTGGGCTGAGGTAAGTTGATATATCATTCTGCAATAGACTAGGCTCATTGGTTCATTCATGGATACATGGGTCATTCAACAGTTAGTGGCAACACTGCCAGCATTTGGCGCTATCAGCAGTAAATCATGTAAGCTGATAACAGTGAAGAATAAGAACATCTAATGTTATACTGGTCGGCAATCTAGAAAGTGATTGCCAGTTCGTACGGAGAGAGAGGCGACGTTGCCACTTATTACTGCCACGTGGAGAGCGCGATAGCATTACGTGTGCGAAGGTGATTCAGTTGCCACTGCAATGGGTATTTTATTATTGTTGTTATTATTATTATTATTATTATTATTATTATTATTATTATTATTATTATTATTATTATTATTATTATTATTATTATTATTATTATTATTATTATTATTATTATTATTATTATTATTATTATTATTATTATTATTATTATTATTATTATTATTATTATTATTATTATTATTATTATTATTATTATTATTATTATTATTATTATTATTATTATTATTATTATTATTATTATTATTATTATTATTATTATTATTATTATTATTATTATTATTATTATTATTATTATTATTATTATTATTATTATTATTATTATTATTATTATTATTATTATTATTATTATTATTATTATTATTATTATTATTATTATTATTATTATTATTATTATTATTATTAACTATTTATAATACTATACACAAAGACAATAGAAAAGTCGTGGATCTACGTGCAAACGCTAGAACATGCAAGGGTACATCAATGTAAAGATCATCGTAACAAAAGAGGCATACCTGTGACATCTTGATGCTTATTGAAGTGGGAAAATGCCGCTTACATTATTTTTTCCCGGTAGTTTCTAATTTATACCCCAATGTCTAACTTTCTTCTTTAAAATACTTTTCTTTCCCAATCTTAACCTTAATGCCCTTACTGATACCTACATCACGTGAAGTCCTACCTTAGAGGATGGAATACTAGACTCCCCTTTCAATTTCTCCTCATCGAAGTATTCTCTCACAGAGCATATTATTTCCCGTGTATGTCCTTTAATTGGAATGCCTTTACCAAATATAGTTTTATTTGGTCCCCGAGAACGTTCAGGTTTTCACTTGTCACTATATTTAGACATAATTAAACATTCATTAAACACAATTTCAAATGATTACAACACGCGCTCAGATACACGGACTCAGGCACACGTAAAACAAGGCAAATTGTCACAAATAAAGTGAAAAGTAATTTGCCAGTACAGGATCTCTAACTGTTGTATACGTGAGGACATTCTGTTTATGTAGCGTTATCAGCAAGAGAAACAAACACCGAGGTATGATTACGGCAGCGTTTGCGAAACTCGCTCGCCCGCAAGTCATGCTAAGCACGTGTTAGAATATCGGCAATCAAGGTTTAGCGTCTAACGTTGTAATGGAAACGTCTCGACTCTAATTGGCTATTTTAATCGTTACTATGACAACCGTTATGACGTACCCATCCCCTCCCATTTATTTATACCGTTATTCCATGTGGTTACTAAATGTCAATCACATTCTAGTTTGGCGACCAGTTTTATAGTTGAGAGTGTGAAGACAATAATTTCATTTAGTAAGTCATGTTTACTAAATTTAATTGTAGACTGTTATCTTTACTGCTCTAAATATGTTTAGTAAACACAAACAAAGGTGCTTCATTAAAATTCAGGCTGCAATGCTCGACAATGCCATACACAATTATTGCAAGCTTGTGGTAGACTTCACCATATCGTACCGTGGCTAGATGGACAAATGCATTTCGTTGAGGAAGGGAAGCCGTTCATCAAAAACGTGGAACTGGCAGAAGGTGTTTTTGTCAGTCATTAAGTTCCTCAAGGAAATCGTGTGATGGTACATATTATAGTCACTTTATGGAACACCATTTACGATCAGCTGTGCGTCGTAAACGTCCAAATCTGCTGAATTCTCATTACATTGTGTTACATGATGTTGCTCGCTCTGACACGTCTGCCCCTGCTGTTAATTTACTTCGTAGATGGAACTGGGGCATTCTGGAGCTTCCTCCATACTCCCCAGATATAAGCCCATGTGATTTCGACCTTTTTGCAAAAATGAAATTATCACTTAGAGGAGTTCACTTTAGAACCAGACAGGCAATTATAGCAGCAGTAGAACAGACTGTTCGAATATTGGGAAAAGACGCTGTGGATGGCATCCGTCGGCTCCCTGATGTGTGGAGGCGAATTTTTCATGTTGGAGGAGATTACTTCTAAGCACTGCAATAATGTGACTACACCAAAAATATTTCATTTGTTGTTAATTCAAATGTTGCCACTAATTATTGAATTACCTAAGTATTACATTTTCCTTGGGCTCTTCTTCCCGTTGTTTTTCGTTTATTTCTCATGTGGCAATAGGGTCAGTTATAGAACCAGAATATGGGCCAGACTTTATGGCTATGAAGTCCATTTTCCGATATAACACGTAAACGTGATATTCCTTTTCTACGAGAGCCCCAGCAATTAAGGAGCGCAATTTATGAAGCCAACTTAATATTTTCGAGTAATTGCGTGTGCTCAAATTCCAAGGTCTTGAATAAGGATTTCAAACTTGCTACCATCATGGCGACCACGGCCTGGCATTGTTCCAAACAGCCAATAAGATGCCATCTTTTAAGTATTTCTTTCCATTTAATGTAAGTAATTCTATAGTCGATAAAGGAGTAAAGGGTTTATATAAAACTTCTCCTTTTCCTTTTTGAGCAGAGAGCACCATGAATGGAACTGGAAAGGTAGAATCTTCCTGAAGAATTCAATGCAATAGCCGTGACTGGTTCAAATCCCTGTTATGGTATTGCTTTTATTGGTTTTATTCTAACATTCTAGACGTTGCCCTACAAACGGCTGAATTTGGAAGAACAATTAATTTCCATGGAAGGAACTCTCTTCCCAAAGAAGTTTACTCAAGGTGAGAGTACTGGTTTCGTTGGTTGTTAGGTTCTCAGAGAAAAGAATGAACTTACGCACACATATAAATGTCTAGTTTTCTGGGAACAGACTGTAAACTCCTCTTCATTCAGTAGTTATTTTGTACGAGGGCTGTTCAATAACAAATGATCATAATTTTTTACGGTCATCATTTTTCGCACTAAAATCCAATCTTATTATATTTTGTTAGCTTAATGTGAAACAAACACGCCGTAGTAGTTTCATTGCTGGTAATCCTGGTTCCCGCCTGTGAGAACCAGGCAAGTTCAGACATGTTCAGTATCGCCTACCGCTGCAATGGAGGTAACACGCGAGGAACAATATGTGGCTTTGAAATTCTGTTTTCGTCTCAACAAATCTTCAGTTGAGGCCTATACAATGTTACAGGAGGCCTATGGAGAGTCTGTTATTCCCTGCAGCATGGCTCGAATGTATTTTAAAATGTTTAAAGAGGGGAGACAATCAATTTCAAAGGAAGGTGGACTCGGTGCTCCAGTTATTGCTCTTACGGAAGAAAACATCAAACACTACTGGTGCCATTGTGAGAGAGGGTCGATGAATTGCCTTAAGATCACTTTCTGATATACTGAACATTTCATTGGGTGCCACATTTCCGTGAAGCAGGCAGGATGCTGCACCACGATAATGCGTGTCCTCATATTGTCAATGTTGTTGCTGAATATCTTGCAAAAATCAACGTGAAGTGCATCCCTCACCCTCCCCATAGTCCGGATTTAGCCCCATGTGGCTTTTTTATATTCCCTAACTTGAAGAAATGCCTTCGTGGGAGACATTATCCATCATCAGAAGCAGTGGTGAAGGCTGTGGAGGCTATTTTGAAGGATCTCTCAAAAATGGTTTCCAGAATTTCTTTGAAGACTGGCAGAAACGCTGGGACAAGTGCATCACTTTCAGGGGAGACTATTTTGAGAAGTACCATCAAAATTATGAGGATGAGTAAAGGTAGGTTGTCAAAAAAACGTGATCATTCTTTATTGAAGAGCCCTTGTATAATTTTGTGTAATTGATAATTTTAAGAGATAGATTAAAACGTATTAGATAACAATTTTGAGCTTTTCAAAACATCCACTTTATTTCAAACTAATTTTTGTGACAGGCATTTCAGAGATACCCCTATTATTAATTTAAATTCCTCAGTTCTTAGTCATTTTATGATGTTGTCACTGTTCATCTGTTTCTCAGGATATTATGGAAGGTGTCATCATATTAGAGCCAAATTTTAAACATTTGACTATCGAATCAGTTTCCTCCATTCTCTTGTACCTTCAACGAAATATGTAACAGTTTTTCTAAGATTCATCCTGATGAACTTGAAGTGGAATAGTTTGATTGAAGTAGAAGTTAGGTAAAAATAAATAATAGCAATAATGTTTCCCATTTCTTGACGATAGTGTTCTTTAAAGAAAGTTAAACAAATGACGTCTACCAAAGTTAAGCGAGCGGGATGGCTCGAGCGGTATCGTCTGTGACCCGCGTTCGGGAGGCCTGGATTCGATTCCCGTAGCCGACCTACTGGATCCTAGTTTTTTGAGGGTTTTCCCGCTAGGCGAATGCTGGGTAGGTTAATTACATTCCCCGAATTTCCTGTTCCTCCATTTCACCTCCATTATCATTTCAATTCATCTCCCATCTGGCGGTTTCTTTCAGGGTAGAAGTGTTGGCGGGAGTCTCGGCGATGAACGCGGCTGGCGGGATGCTAGTTGTGCCAGCCTGTAAGGAGTATTCCTTGCTCTGGGGGCGGGTAGCCTCTGGACTCCGAACCGGCCTCGTGACTGTTTGAGGGCCACGGTAAGTGGGATGACGATTGTCCTGGACAGTCGGGGAGCTTCTACCTACTAGAGTGTAGGGACCCCACCCTCTGTACTGTGTTGACTCCTTGGGGTTGGCCGCCCTCTGTCTTCTTTCACCTCATCCTGCCTCCGGTGTGTCCCACTTGGACAGGGTACAAAAGACCAGTCTCGTCAAGGTGCCGAATCCACTCCGTACAATCCAATTCAATCCAATCCAATCGTTAAGCCAAGTCGGACCAAGAATAAAATGGGTATATGATGCTAAAATAGGCCCAGGACCCGTAGAGATGAAGGTTCGTTGCTTCATGCTTTAGTTTATCGTCTACTCAGTAAATGTTTTTCTCAATTTCGCAAATACCTGACTGCAAAGGGACTAGGTAATGAGATGTTGATGGCAGACATCCGCCGAAAACTGAGTAGCAGCTTCGCTTTGTCGAAAGTTCCTTTCTTATGTGTATCAAGAACAGCAGCCCAGTTCTCTCACTTTTGAAGTTACTAGTCGAGATCATAAAAACCAAAATTCATTATTCTATTTCTTTGAGATGAATGTTCAATAAGAGCTCAGAAGCTTACGTCGAAGCTTGTCCAACTAAAATTTATTCAGTCAGATTTAAACAAAGATATGACATTCATCACTGGTAACAAAAGAAGTTTTGTCTTCCTTAATTTTGTTTATTTTGGTAAATTTAGTCAAGCTTTCCTTTTACAGTGCCGTTCAGTTCCTACATGTAATCAGAATAAAGTGTCGGAACGTAAAGGATATCCGTCATATTTTCCTATGAAAATAGGAAATTAAACTCTCTTTAATAAACGATATGTGTCAGCATATCTAATATTTGTTAGAAAATATTTATATGATATTAATATTTAAAAATAATAAACATAAAAATATTGTTAAAAATATTAACATAAAATATTGATGGATAGAGTCAACATGAAAAATTCAATGTCATGGCCGGGATTTGAACCACGGATCTCCTGGCCTCCGTCCAGTCGCTCTAACCCATTGAGCTACCATAGTCAACGTGCCGTCCTGAATTTTTCATGTTGACTCTATCCATTAAATATCTTAACCTATATACGGCTAGTGTGAAGAAATGATTAATTTCCATCAATTAAATAAAATATTTGTTTCGACAAATGAGCAATTAACACATACTTATACAGTCCAATTTATATATATATATATGAATTACCGAATTACCAGCTTAAATATTATTATGTTTCACTCGTTCCCAGAGTGAAAGGTATAACATGCAACAGAATTTACTGGTTACACTCTCAACAGTCTTTGCTTTGAATGGGTAGAGCCAGACTGAAAAATTCAATGCCATAGGTGGGATTTGAACCACGGATCTTCTGGTTTCCATCCAGGCGCTCTAACCATTTGAGCTACTGTGGCCAACGTGCCGACATGACATTAAATTCTCCAACTGACTCGCGTTTCTCCCAGTAAACCACTAGACGTTCTCATAAACACATGAGACAACTACTTTAATGGCGACTTACTATGCTGTAAGTACTTTGAGGCCCGGGCTTTATAGTTCGGACCACTATTAGGTACAATTAATATAAATTAATTGTTCTTTCACACTAGCCGTGTGTAGGAGGTACTATGAAAGGGTAGAGCCAGACTGAAAAATTCAATGCCATAGCTGGGATTTGAACCATGGATCTTCTGGTTTCCGTCCAGCCGCTCTAACCATTTGAGCTACTGTGGCCAATGTGCTAACATCACATTAAATTCAGTCTGGCTCTAACCTTTCATAGTGCCTCCTACACACGGCTAGTGTGAAAGAACAATTAATTTACATTAATTGTACCTAATAGTGGTTAACTATAAAGCCCGGGCGTTAAAGTACTTGCACGTTGTAAGTCGCCATTAAGGTAGTTGTCTCGTGTGTTTATGAGAACTCCTAGTGGTTTACCGGGAGAAACGCGAGTCAGTTGGAGAATTTAATGTCATGTTGGCACGTTGGCTACAGTAGCTCAAATAGTCAGAGCGGCTGGACGGAAATCAGCAGATCCGTGGTTCAAATCCCGGCTATTGCATTGAATTTTTCAGTCTGACTCTACCCTTTCATAGTGCCTCCTACACATGGTTAGTGTGAAAGAACAATTAATGTACAGTCTTTCCTTTGTTTCAACACAAGTGAGTATTCATATTTGTTTAAGAAGAGTTGAGGAAATGTGAACAGATGCAGCAATTTAATTTGAAAATATAGAAATAGCATCACTATCGAGAAAGTATAAAGTATAATTGCAATTACTTTTGTACAAATGCTATGTTATTATTACAGGTATTAATTCTCCAAGCCTATGCCATTAGAACGTTTGTTAAACAAAGCTATTATAAAACGCGAAATTTAATTCCCAGTCACACAAAAATGGTTCTTGAACAGTGACCTCCACTCTTAGAACAGTTAGCGAGCCCAGGTATAACCTTCTTTCTCTTCTGCCTACTTACTATTCCCGTATTTAGTGAACTTATCCCTCTTGTTACTTGAGCAATACACCATGTGAATCATCTGTTTACCGAGTACAGTAGACTGTAAAGTATTGTGACGATGTCATGCGTACATATGTGTGTTATGATAATGCCTCTTGTAATTTCAAAGTTTAAAGGAAAGACTTTTCAAAGCAAAAGTTGTGAGGTGTTAGCTAACGTATATGATTATCTTAAGGAAGAGACATCTTCTTCTGAGTATTTCAGAGTGATTAAGAAAGTGCAAGATAGAGCTATAAATTACAACTGGAAATTTTCATAAAGAAATGAATATAAGAAAGTTATATTAAATAGCTACACAAAATATAAAACCCATTTTATCCCCTAACTCGGTGCTAGGAATAGAAAATGTTTCTTAGCGTAATACCTAAAAATTCAAGCTCTTTAATTTGGCAATGGTAGCTCAATGCGTAAGAGCGAATGGACGGAGGACGGAAACTAGGAGAGCCGTGGTTCAATTCCTGGCCATGGCATTGAATTTTTCATGTTACTCTATCAAAAAACTTAGTCTAAATACGGTTAGTATGAATAAATGATTAATTTCCATCAATTAACTTAAATAATAAAAGTTAAATGATGAAGCCTGGGACTCAAGTAATGTACTTACGATAGTAAGTCGTCACAAACGGTGTATTTCGAATGCGGGAGCCCCTAGTGATTTACCGGGGAAATATATAAGTCAATTGGAGAATTTTGTGTCATAACGGCAAGTTTATCATGGTAGCTCAATGGATTAGAGTGACTGGATGGAAACCAGGAGATCCGTGGTTCAAATTCCGGCCATGGCATTGAATTTTCCATGTCAACTCTATCTATCAAAAACCTTAGCCTATATACGGCTGGTATGAACAAATGATTAATTTCCATCAATTAACTAAAATAATAAGAGATATATTTTCTTGGTCACAATATCACATTATTCCGTTCCATGAAAATAGCAGAAAAATAAAATGGTATGTTTTAATTATAGCCAGAAACCGACTCATAAGCACTTTTTGATTGCCCAAATAGTGTCAGAATATAACCATGGAACCTTAAGGCTTCCTTCGTACCATCCAGATCTGAAACCTATAGAAATAAAAGTGCAGATGTCAAACAGTTAATATAACCTTTAAAACAAAAGAGGTTGAAATGTGCCTGCAATGTTATGAGTAAATTGACAAATGGAATGGGGAAAGGTATGTTATCATGTGAATGAAATAGAGCAGAAGTACTGGATAAAAAGATGCACTAACGGAAGAAAGAATTGAAATAATTATAATTGAAGACAATGGAATAGAAACAGTGAGAAGGTTGACAGAAATAATGACTGCGAAGAAGATGAATATATATTAGGCGTAGAATAATTAAAATATGATTAAAGGTAAAATTGTTTAACTCCGTGCTAAGGTACTATGGGTAAATGAAAAACTTTTCTGGAAATGTTGTGTTTCATTTGTGGGGGACTGTACGACTTTACTGAATGATTAATCCAGTGATACTTGAGAGGATGAAGTCATCGGAATGAGATACTACTGCCACTGAAGGACAGGGAAAATAGGTAAGAGACTCCCATCAAAGCTTTCATTTCAATATGTCAGTGTTCAAAACCCATTTTGGGACCTGTACTAGCGCGTGGTGCCAGGACGTTTAATGGTTTTCCGAGAAGATTGCTACGTATAAATGATTTGATTATGACATATTATACAAGATAAACACAGATCTAAAAATTAAACAAACCTTATTTTAATATTGGTTGGAGTGATCTTCTTTTAAATATGTAAAATGTCGTAACTACTTCTGTTTTTGCAGAATATATTGACCCACATTAATCTGCTGTATTTTTGAGAAGCCGTGCAATTTCTTCAGAAATGAAAGCATGAAGCCTCTCGGCGAGAACTGCTATCACGTTCAAAGTATAATGATGTGGCTTTTGAAAGTGCCTGTATAACTTATATATACGTTTAACATTTTATAAAGCTAAACTAATAAGATAAATTTCTTTTTTGTATTTACGTTCTCCAACGTTAAGACATATCGGACGATGAATGGAATGGTTGAAATGATGCTCAAATGAGTCCCAAGTCCTTGGAGCTTAGAGTTACCTGACATTCGTCTTTAAAGATAAGCAAAAACCCCGGAAAAGCCTTATCCAGGTAACTCACCCCGACCGAGATTCGAACTCGGGACCTCTTGAACGTGAGGCAGACACTCTACCATTTAGGCTACCTAGACGGGAATAAGATAAAATTGCAACAAATCATCTTATATCAATGATAATGTATGATACATGAGTTTAGCGCGAGGTTTTATCTGCAACATAAAATGATCTGAATATGTGTGTCATGCATTATGTTTAAAATATTCGTGAACATTTATAGACGAATTGCAGATTATACATTAGATTATTTTTACTTATTTCGTATCTGTGATGCTAGGGCAATTGTGATGATTACTCGATTCTTCTTTGCACCAGTGCTGATTATATGATGAGTTAGAAAATACATTATACATAGAGAAGACTCTAATAATAAAATATTAAACAAGATACAATTTTATTTAGCAGCAAATATTCATTTATGAGAGTGTCAACTTATTTTTCGTTTAAATATTTAACTTTGTCGACTGGTAAGCTACAGATATCCTTTTAAGAGTGGTATTAGATTGTATTATTTAATAATGTCATAGCTCTCCTTGAACACTGAGATTAGTTTGAGCATAAAGTAGTTTATTTAACCTTCTGTAGATTCTAAATCCTTTTGAAATCTTCCGCTGTCGTTCATGAGACCTGTGTGGTTATTCAATTTGAGAAACTAATAAACAAATAATAGGCCTCTTCATAATGCAAGGTTTTCACAATTGCTTAATTATTCCGAGTTTATGGAGATCTCATTTCAAGCAACAATGGTCAAGCTTATTTGACACGAGAGTTTTCTATTTTGTGTAAGTGGCTGTGAGGTTTTAGTCTTTTAGAGTATACACCATATCCATTAAGAAAACTCTTATTTACTGAATATCTTCAATGGCCTACCTTTTTGATCCAGCTGTTGCTTCACGTCCAATTAAAGGACTTCCACAATCCTTTGCAGCCATTTGGTATGCCCAGGCATTGTCCCATACACCACATTAATTCAAATAAGTTTTAAGTTGCTAGCATTACAGGATGCTCAAACAAGTTTAAACATGAAACCGGAGGGATTAAAATGGATTTAGTATAGCTTCTCTATAAGCTTCTAATATTTGTATGTTTGCCCTTCTTCGAAGAAGTGTGACGTCTTGAAAAGTTCGGAAGTGCCGCATCCTCTCAACATAAAATGTGTTGTTATTCTTGCTTTATCATAATTAAAACTGGTAATGTTCTATTATGTTTATAACTAACGTCATAGTTCACCTTAAAGCTGCTTTCAGAAACTTGAAAATACAGTGAACACGTAAAACTATAACATCAAATATAGCCAAAGGGACAAAACTGTAATCATATTCCACCCAAAAGACTTGAGGATCGATAAACCTTGCTAGAATAAAGGTTTAAAACTTTGTCGGTGTTTACCTTAATGCTATTACAAAGTTTAAAGATAAAGTAAGTCATTTTGAGAGAGAACAGCACGGAGGCTTTGTTGAAAACAATGCATGCAGTGTATTGACGTCATTTCGATGTCTTGTGTTCGTAATTCAGAGAACAATTGAGTAAACGTTTACGTTTAATTTATAATATGAAGCTAACTACCATGGAAATTTTAACAATTGGAAATTTCTCCTTTTTGTGAAAGAAGCATTAAATTCAACCTTAAAATGGACTGGACCATTAGCTTTGAGAGGCCATTTTCTTTTTAATGTTTTAAAGTAAAACAGATAGTAGGAATTTTGTGCTCTCTGCATTATTATTTGTCAAATCCTACGTATTAATTTTATAAAATGCGTTATTAAAACAGCTGTCTTCAAGAAGTCTAGTTAGAAATCGAATAAATACTACCAAAATTGGCTTTAAAGATAGCAAGCACTGACACAAGCAATTTCTTCAAATTTAAAAACCAATTTACCTTAAAGTTTTATAAAAAGTACGCTTGAATATAATTATATCAAATTATAAATTTTCAAAAAATATTCTTCAAAATATTAAAGTCTAGGCTTTGTGTAATGTTCAGTGCAATGTAAATTGCAGTAATTTTCATGCCATTACTCGAATATAGTTATTTATAGTGAAGCAAGCATTGTGTAATATTAAAAAAGCTCTCTGGAAATTTGTGTGATACTTTTGATTCTCTATAAATCAATCCTGTATTAAAATATTAAAACCTCAAATCTAAAACTATACTTAATATAAGAAAACATTCCTTAATGGTCTTCACCAGACCTCAAAGAAATTACATCTAAAATATGAAGGAAATTGAACAAACATTTCATTTTCTTAATTAACGTCCCCCAACGTTAAGTCATACCGGACGATGGATGAAAATGGTTGAAATGATGTTCAAATGAGTCCAGGTCTCATGGAGCTTAGAGTTACCCAACATTTATCTTTTAGGATGAGGGTAAATCCCGGGGAGGTCCGAAGCTACAGGGGCAGTGATTTTCGTGCTCAATTAAAAGTAAAAATAAAAAAGTTTAATTAAAATTAAAAAATATTATGGTAGGGAAAACCCGGATAAAACCTTGTTTAGATAACTCATTCTCACCGAGATTCGCCCACCTCGGTAGCGTAGATGGTTGCGTGTCTGCCTCACGTTCAAGAGGTCCCGAGTTCGAATATTGGTCAGGGTGAGTTGTCTATATAAGCTTTTTGCAGGGTTCTCCCTTATCCTGAAAGACGAATGTCGGGTAACTCTAAGCTCCATATACACCGGACTCATCGATTTAATTCATCGTCCGATATGACTAAATGTTGGAGAACGTAAATTACAAAAAAAAAAAAAAAAAAAAAAAAAAAAAAAAACTTGAAAGTGAGGCAGCCACGCTACCCCATTCACTAAAGAAGCAGGCTCAAATATTCCATGTAGAGTATTTAAAGCGGCTAAAACGCAAAGTGAGGCAGACACGCTACCCCATTCACTAAAGAAGCAGGCTCAAATATTCCATGTAGAGTATTTAAAGCGGCTAAAACGCAAAGTGAGGCAGACACGCTACCCCATTCACTAAAGAAGCAGGCTCAAATATTCCATGTAGAGTATTTAAAGCGGCTAAAACGCAAAGTGAGGCAGACACGCTACCCCATTCACTAAAGAAGCAGGCTCAAATATTCCATGTAGAGTATTTAAAGCGGCTAAAACGCAAAGTGAGGCAGACACGCTACCCCATTCACTAAAGAAGCAGGCTCAAATATTCCATGTAGAGTATTTAAAGCGGCTAAAACGCAAAGTGAGGCAGACACGCTACCTCCTACACTAATGAAGCAGGCACAAACATTCCATGTAGAGTACTTTAAAGCGTCAGAAATGCAAGTGACTGAGATAGAAAGCTAATTAAGTTAAAATGTCATGCTTTATTTTCGCACATATACACCACGTCATGCGTTTTTGGGCATTTTAACCGCAATTCAATTCTGATTCTACAATGTTTGACAACAGTATATATGA